>JANHZT010003292.1:97627-111505 GCA_032468215.1 Stegonotus admiraltiensis | reverse complement strand
CCGCCGCCGCCACCTCCGTCACCGTCGCCACCATCGCCCTTTCTGGGGCGCCTTATTCCCTCCGGTGCCTTCTCAGCCGCACCATTTCCGAGGGCGAAAA
Source organism: Stegonotus admiraltiensis (assembly GCA_032468215.1). Taxonomy (NCBI): domain Eukaryota; kingdom Metazoa; phylum Chordata; class Lepidosauria; order Squamata; family Colubridae; genus Stegonotus; species Stegonotus admiraltiensis. The sequence goes on along the minus strand of JANHZT010003292.1, from coordinate 111,405 downwards.
AGCCCTCAGGCGGCTGAGAAGGGGCTCAAAATGCCGGGGCTGGGGTCGAAAGACGTCCACATGACCCCCAACGAGCCCCCTCAGGGCCAGAAGCCGCCCCCCCAGGACGCGCTCAGACGGCCGCCGCCATCTTGGGGCATGCGCAGTAATATATAGTGAACTATGAACTGTGCTTTCCTCCAAGTCAAATCTGGAAAGATCTGGCTGGCAGGGGTCCCTCCATCCACCAGCTCAGGGCAGGAGACTCAAACGTAGCCCAGACAAGCCGAGAAAGTGCAGGGAGCCTCCCGTGTGTTGCACCCCCCTCCCAGCCATCACCCACGCCTCCATGCCTCCAAAAAATTTGCCACCATTTCAGTGGGCGTGGCTTGGTGAGGGGGGGTTCATGTGACTGAGTGCGTGAGTGACATCAAGTTGGCCACATTCACTCAGTCATGCCCTCCCACCTAGCCACACCCACAGAACCAGTAGTAAAAAATTTTAGAACCCCTCACTGGAGCTATGATATAATGATGTCTGCTCTGGAGCAAAAATTTGATGACACGGCAAAACCTGGATCTGCTCCTCAATGGCCCAGGTGGACTGTGGATCTTATACTCCAAAAAATATGGTAATATTCTGCCTTTTTAATATTTCTCACAATATTTCATTCTTCTAGGAGAGAGGTGGGTGCTAACTTTCTACACCATCTACATATCCAGTTGACCCCAAGTAATGCTAGCATCCAAAGCTACCTCCCTCCAGGAGCTTCACACCTCCAAAATGACCATGAGAAACAATTGCAGCTTGTCACCTTGGTTACCTGTAATCCTTCTGTCTCTGAGTAGAAAAATGGTAACTCTCCTCAGCCTTTTTATGCATTGCCATCTTAGTATAGAAATCTCCGTGCCATCAGTCTCATGGAGTAGATATACAGGCATTCCCACCTCCAACATTGGTCTTCTGCTGATTCACAGCACCTCCAGCATTTGCCTTTGGCTAGGACATTTGTCTCTGTCCTGTAAGAGTTAAGTAGGTCTGCCATGTCTCTCATTATTGCTTCACCACTTTCTCCTTGAGGTGGACCTACAAACTCCTTAGCTTTCTTTTGATTTCTAGAATATCCAAAGAACCCTTTTCTATTCTTTTTTGCATTTCTTCCCAAACTCTTCTTGAGTTTTAGCTTTTCTGACATAATTCCTATGGTTTCTGGAGAGTCCTATGTGTTCTCCTTAATTTAAGTTCCTTCTACTTCTTGTGCCTGTCTTTTTTTCCCCCCCACCATTTTAGGGAATTCTGTATCCACATGGGGCTCTTTGGATTATTCTCATCAGGAAGGGCTGTATTATTGTGATAAAAGAAACAAAATATTTCCTTTAAAGGCACATATAAAAGAGTCACACTAAAACAGTGTACTTCTTGGGACAATAAGGCTTTAAATATTTAGAGGGGGGAGAATGTTTTTTTAAAAGAATGATCTGTCTGAATTTGAAACTTCAAAGAGGCATTGAGTTTATTAGTAAAATATAGATATGATTAAAATTAATTTTCTTTGGTGCAGTTTAAACTAGCTTCCCAATTTATTTAACTTATGCAAGGAACAAATCTTCACAACAAATGTTTTCTGATCCAACAGAATTTAACTTGCATATAAAATATCACTTCCTCTTAAAGCACAGGTAGAAATTCAATATGCTTTCTTTGGGCAACAGAGTGGAAAAGAAAGTTAGATCTGTTTTCTCTGAGTGAGGGTTTTTTTTTTCTCCCTGGAAACTTAATTGGGAGAAACAATTGCTGAATATATTGATTGTGAGATCTGGTAACCTTTGATGACAGCTCAGGATTCAGAACAATACAGCCTTTTAAAATGTACCATGAGTAAGTTTGATATTTATTCTCTAATTTCCTTGTTGAAGAATACTGCTTCATCTTAAAAGAAAAAAACATATACATTTATTCTCTGAATCCTCAAATATTCATATATAAAGAAATTCTGATAAGAGAAAATTGAATCAAAGAAGATCATTGGTTTTCAACAGTGAGAGGGACCTTAAAGTTTAAAGATGAAACAACTAACATTTCAGAGTAAAAGCTTTATTAAATCATAATGCTCTGCTTGGAAACTGATGATTTTAAATTAATCAGTTTGCTATGTAGGATATAAGATGAAACTTTCAGTACAGGGAATGCATTTTTGTTATGGGAAAATTTCATGTACATCAAAAACAAGTTCTTATATAATCCAATAAATTATTAGCAATTTATAAAACTTTTCAGTTATTTGATTTCATGTGCTTAGTCCCTACCTGTACTTGTTGTACACATACGACTGCATCTCTTCTGATCCATCTAATATGATAATAAAGTTTGCAGATGATACCACTGTACTGGGTCTTATCACAGGAGGAGACGAATTAGCATACAGGGAAGAAGTCCAGGAGTTATCCACATGGTGCTCAGTAAACAACTTGCACCTAAACACCAACAAGACAAAGGAGATGGTGCTGGACTTCCGGAAACAGAAAGCGGAACCTGCCCCACTCTATATCAAGGAGGACCATGCGGACAGGATCTCCTCTTTCAAATTCCTGGGAGTTCACCTTAGCCAAGATCTCACCTGGAAAAATAACATGTTCCAGGTGGTCAGGATGGCTCAACAGAGACTCCACTTCCTTAGGGTCTTGCGGAAAAATCAGGTGGAACAATGACTGGTGACTTACTTTTACAGGTCTATGATAGAAAGCATCCTCACATATTGTGTGATGGTATGGTATGCTGGCCTGACAGCCACAGACAGAATGGCATTACAGAGGGTGATGAGGGTATTTCTTGCCAGTTGTTTATCTTTATTTTTCTTTGCTGTATATGCGATGGTAAGGCCTCTTATATAGGCTTTGGCTGTGTCCCACAGCTTTTGGAGTAAAGTCTGCTCTTTAATATTTATCTGAAAAAACATAATCATTTCTCTCTCGATCATCTGTAAGTACTCCTTATCCTTAATTATTCCAGTATCCATCATCCACCTTTTTTGTTTCCGGTATCCTTTCCATACTACTGTTATTGGACTGTGGTCTGCCCAGGTATTTGATTGCTGTCCTCACCGAGGTCCTTGGGGTTTTCTCTTTTTTCTATTGACCCCTCCGAGGTCAATAGCACCTAAATCGGCTTCCTAATCGAAAATATTTGGAACTGCAAGAACAGAGCCCCGTTCCCTTCATTCCTGGCATGATGACATCACCGCCGGGAGTCCCTTAAATGTCAATCTTTCTAGCTAGCCAATAAGCCTTCCTGAATGTCACTCATCTTGGTATCTTGTCATTAAAAGCTTCTGCTTTGTTATTTAATTATTTCTTCAAAGTGCTGATCATTGCACCCTGGCTGGAAGAACTCCAACAGGGGAGTATTTCCTCCCAACAGCAGTGTAAAAAGCTTAAAACAACCCTTCCCCTTTAAGAAAGTCAAGCAAAAAAATAAAACTTCAGAGAACCTCCAGAACTGGAAGCGACAGTAAGTCTAGGCATACTGCTGGAGAGGCAGTTTCTGTAAGCAGGGCAATAAAGATTAGGCTAGGAAACAACACTGAATGTTGTAATTCCTTACAGGATTAACCCTGTAAAGTGGAAAAAAACAAAAGGAGATTTCTTTTAAGAACTCTGAATTGCTTAACTACTTAACTACTTAACAACCGGTTCTACTGAACCGGTGCGAACTGGTAGAATCCCACCACTGGTTACGATGACACCTCAAAAGTATTTACAACTCATTCCCAAATTTAGACAGTTGCAACACTCCTGCGGTCATTTGATTTTACAACCAACTGCAAGATGTTGCAGCATGCCTCCCATCTATCCCTCAACACCCCGCCCCCCCAGTCATCCTGCCTTGTCAGGTCCTCAAAGGTACTGGGACTGTTTTGGGAGGCCACCAGGTTCCACATATTCCATTTCTCCCCACCCAGCCCCATCACCAATTGTTCACCTTCATTTCTAAGTTCTCAAGAGGTTGCAAATATGGAAGGAGAACAGGCCGCTCCATTGCCAAGCCACGTGGCAGAGAAGTGAGCATGCTCCATTACATTCATAGCTCAAGGATTACCTGAGCACAAAAATATCAATTTTAACTAATATATTTTATTTAAAAGCATCAGATATTAAATGTGTGCAAGTATATTATATAATCCATTTTAAATACTACCTGTATGTGCATGTATTTGGAAAGTCTCTTTTATACATTCTAGAGACACAAAGATTTTTCTCATGGAAAATATTCCTTGGAATTAGAAGACAAGCTGGATCTAATTTTAATAGCTATTTTATTTTTTTCCACTTCACTTTGGGTTATTTCCATTATAAAACTAGTTGAAATTTGCTCTTAATAAAAAGGCTATGAACATGTTGCATTCTTGGAATAGTCACAGATTACATTTTAAATAAGATATTGGATAATGGAGAGTTAATTTAAATTATAATAACTTTGCTGCTTTGAAAATATTGTACAGTATTTTGTTAAAAGACTTAAGGGTGTAAATGTTAAATTATATTGCTTTTTAAAACAATCACTTTTTAATTCCACATATTATCTAATTAATTTATTTAACGGAATGCATTATGTAACTGAATCTAAGTCACTGTGATATACGAAAGTAAATAATCTAATCATAGCTAATGTGACTTAGTCTGCAGATAGGTGATCTACAGAAATACAAAAGCTGAGTTACTCTATGAACAACCATATGGACAGAGTTGGACAGAAGTAAAGACCAGAGACATATAAAAGAAGAAAATCTGAAAATACTGTGTTAAGGCTAAACTCTAGACTCAGATGTATTAGGCTAGAATACTATTTAATTTTCTATTGAAGGTCAACTTTGCTTGGCACTGATCTGTAAGATTGTCATTAATAATAAGCATGTTATTAGTAAACAGCATGGAAGAAAACAGCACACATTTTTTTCTCCATTTTACATCTCGTTTTCTCTTTCTGACCATCTTTTTTTCTTTTTTTGTCTTTCTTTCTCTTTAGCCACATGCAATAAGTCAGATTGATTTTGTAGAAGCCTTAAATGATTGCTTGCAGTATTTATTTTTTAAAAAATAATAATTCCAGGATTACAGGTAAACTACCTTTGGCCAAAAATGAGTCACATTGTGTGAAATTTGTTGTACAGTTTCCAAAGAGAAGTAACCTTGGTTATGATTACAAGGTATTCTTTGAAGCACAGGGCAGAATTTTTAATTCAGCAGTAGTTATGTTCCAAATGATTTGCTGTATGCCTGTAAAAATACACTTCTTTATCACTTTGCTGCAATAACATTAATTTCCTCTTTTATTATTAGGAATATTACTATATATTAGAAATATAATTACTATTAGAAATATTCACAGCATTCCTAGAATTCTGGAATTTCTGTAGTTCTTCCTCTGTAGGTGTGGCACTAAAATCATTGGAAAGTCAGACTGTTACAACACAGAGGAAGATGGTATCTAGATGATAATTTCATATCAAGATATATTTTCATTTTTAATTGTATCACCAATTAAAAATGAAAATATATCTTGATGTGAAATCACCAATAAAATTTGGATACAAAACGGATACAAAAAAATCTTGCTTCAGGATTTTAGCTCAGATCACCTAATACACACATACACCTTCTACAACAAAAAAATATGTTAGTGCAGTAATTGCAATAAATCTAGAAAGTAGTGACTTTCCCCCCATGGACTGCATTAAGGATCAGGAGTAGAAGTCATGCAGTGTGTAACTTTTAAATCTAAAGAATGTTTCTGTTTCCAGGTGTCAAAAGGAAATACCTTTGTATTTGTTTCTATTGCTTTAAATAATTCAAACCACAGAACTATTTTATATAAATAAAACAAAAACTGTCAGAATGCACTGAAACTTTAATGCCATGCTATGGTAGGCAAAGCCCATGGTATCTTGTTTACTCTTATCTGCTGGAATTATCTCTCTCTCTCTCTCTCTCTCACACACACACACACACATACTTTTACAAAGAGGAAAATTTTAATAGTAAATAGGTTGTAATAGATTCTTTATATTAAGAAATCTGTTTAACTCCAGAATGAGTTACATAATGATAGCAAGACTCAGAAATGAAATAGAACATTTTCTTTTAGAGAGAAGACTTAAGAACAAACAAACGTTCTACCAACATAGAATATTAAAGAAAGATATTTGGTTTGTTACAGTACCCATTGCAACCTTCAGACGTAATCCTTAGTGAATTGTAAATGGAGATTACTCTCTGTTAATTGAATATACAAAGCAACTTGAGCTGACATATTGCTTTTATATAAGCATTAAGAAATATTTCACTGACATTTAAAAAGTGTCAAAGTGTATGAAGGCTGTCCACTGGGTTACAGAGTGAGGTGACTTTTATAAATCTAAATTATAAACACACAAAAAAAAATAAATTATATCTGAACATGACTGCTTTTTGTGTGATTATTTTATTATTTAAAACAGATGAGGTCATAATGCTACATATAATTCCATATGGCCACAGGATATCCATTCGGACTTCTGGTCGGAGATATTGTCTTTTCCCTGGTTATTGTTTGCAAAAAAAAAAAAAGAAGAAGAAGGGGGAAAATGTTGTTAAATAAAAACTGACTGTGTTCTATGTCCAATCACTTCTAACCTCATCCTTTTCATATAAAACAGATTGGTCTGTGAGGATATGGTTTTAAATGAAATGCTCATGTCACTTTCAAACAACTCTGCCCTCCCCCTTTAATACAAAATCCTAAATATGTGCAATTCATTTCCATGAATCAAGAACCAATGAATAGAAAAAGGCAAAAGATACATATAAACTGAAAATTTGTGTGTATTTTTGCCTTTTACTTTTTTTTTTAATTTTACAAATATTTTTATACAATTTGTGGCGATTTTTAAAATATTGTATTCAATTCTGAGGGGAAAACCCTCAATAGCCTTATTGAGCTTGTTAATGCTGACACTTTAAATCATAATTTAAACCTAATCCTAACCTTGAAATATTTCTATCTTTTAGGTAAGACATAAAGAAAATGTATTTTTATGAATGAGTAACCCGAAGCAATGAGAAGAACAAATCATTACTGTAAGAGGACTCTTTTTCACCTTCTTTCTGTCTGTAAGCAGCTGGAAAATCTGCAGTTGCATAAAAACTGACAGTCTGATTAAAGATCTCTCTAGTTTGACAGCAGACCGTCAGTCAAACTGAAACTAACACTACTACTTCTCCCGCAAGCCATTTACAACCACCAAAATATTGTAACTTATTTATTTTTTGGCATGTGCTAACTATTCAACTCTGTTTCAAAAATATGACTTCACAATGGTGTTAGTGTATAGGACAGAAAAAAATCAGAATCTTTTCTTCTTTGAATTAGCCTGAACTTCTCTAGCCAGTGTACGTAGCCTAAACAAATAACAGAACAAAATTAAAGCATACTATCTAATGGACATATGTTCCACGCAAACACAATATCTGGAGATAAATTTGTCTTGTATCAATTAATTACAAATATAATATTCTGATATTCAGGATAGAAGTATTACTTCCTAAAGCAATGTACAGATATTACTGATTCCTATCTATTTAATTATTTTTAAATTTATATGCCACCCACCTTAATCTGCAAAGTGACTCTGAATGGCTTATAACTAAAACCCATGGCATTTATTATCTAAACTGTTCCTTTAAATGCCAAGTGTATGACAAGTGTATACAATTTCTATATTTTATACCAGTGAGGCTATTAGGCATTTAATGGGATAACAAAGAGCTTTCCAGCACAATTGTCATTCATTAATTAATTCAAATGCCTGAAATTTACCTGAGCAAATTTCATAAGATTCTTTCAGAGCTGATCATAAGCATATTTTAAAATGCACTTTTGAATGGAAAATGAATTGGATGTACTGACTATGCAATAAACAGGGAAATTAGTATCTTTCAACAAAATCATTTTCTGGAAACATTTGTTTGGCTTTTAAATGTAGAGATTTCTTGGAAGACTATTTAGCTGAAAAAACTAGTAATGATATCTAATTTAAAGTTCATCCGAAGAAGAGAGCAATGTTGAGACTAGAAGATCAAATATTTCAAGGGACAAAATTTCTAAGATATGAATTTAGATATAGACTGTCTTTCTTCTCTGACAATGAAAGATTGATTAAAGTAATATTGCTATATTTGAGTTGCAACAGTCTGAAAAACCACTAAATGTCAGCAAAGAGTGAGAGATTTCTAAGTCTGTCTGCAGTTGTTTAATGATCATCCTATTTGATGGTGGTGAGAGGCAACCTGTTGAGCTGGATTCAGTGGCCTTTCCACCTCTATGATTCAGAATAATAAGGCTGAATAAAATGTAAAATGTGATTGCCATTGACTTAACACTAGCTTGTATAATATGGACTTGTAAAATATCTACAACAATGCTAATTTCTTATAAGGAGATAAAATGTGCCAAATTGCAAACAAATTGTGTTCCGTAATTTCATGTAAGATGACATTAACATTTTAAAAAACGATGAAAAGTAGCACAATTGACTCATGAGATTTCCCAAAATGATAACATGTAATTGTAAGAAACTCTTTTGATGATTCCAGTAGAACTTCTAGTGTTAAACTCAAGGCCAGTGGACTGAATCCAGCCCTCAGGATGCTTAAATCTGACCCGTGGGGCCAGCCTGGAAATAGCAAAGGACTGTGGTGGCTCTGGTAGCCAAAAGAGGGTGCAGGGTGGCTGCATGCGCTCCCTCCGCCATGTCCTGTTTTTGCTGGCAAAGTGCTGCAGGAGGCCATCCAGGCAAAAAATGGAGTGTGGGAGAGCAGTGCATGGCCCCCTGGGCCCTCTTTTGACCAGCAGGGTGCTACAGGAGACATTCATCCATCTCCCCCCCTGCCCGGCCAGCCTGTGGAGAACTGTGCTGATCCAGCCCTCAAAGAAATCCAGTTTGATACCCATGTTCTTGTGCATCAACAGATACCAATTGCCTGGGTCTGGCTGACCTATTTATCATACACTGCCTCACTGGCTATTAATGACTTATTTTACAAAAAAGAAATGTAAAGAGACAAGATCAAGATCTCCAAATTACATCACAAAAGACTGATCTTAAATTTGTCACATATTTGGTAACATCTCTGTAGGATAGCAACATTCACAGATATTGTATATCACATGTCAAATATGTTGTTGAACTTTAGCCAACATTGAAAGCAAAATCCATTTTAGAATAAATTTCATCACAACCACCATCACTATTAAATATTTAATCTTAAACACATATTTTGAAAAAACCTTTTGAGATATTTTAGATGGCTATTTACTCATTTTTATATTTTATCTTTTTAGCCCAATAGTTCATGATGCTATCAATTATAGTATCAATTTACATGGAGTAGTTGTACCATTCACAGCCAATTACAGGTAGTCCTTGAGTTACGAATGTAAGCCTGCCCATTCCACTTGTAACCCCAGGATTCGTGGGAGTGAATCTTGTACCTTGAATGAAATCACTCCCTTCTTTCACCCATGCATTCGCTATTCGAAAGTGAGGCTTGTCAAGTGCACATGAGGTATTTCAGGGTGGAGAAGGGCATGTGGTACAAACAGAGCATCGGATGGGAGGATCCACCCTTCAGAAACTCCATTTTAACCTGCAGTTTGGAACACGAATGTTGCAGGCCTTTGCGGTTGTTCATTAGGGCAAACAACTGCCATTGTACCGCAAAATTTTTGGGACTTGCTTTGGGACTTGTTCGTAAATGGTAGGGGGCGCTTATCATGTAACTTCGAACACTAAGGGGACACTCATAACCCAGGATTACCTGTTTTATATCCAGAAGAAAATTCCCTTTATTTCAATAGGACTTCTAGGTATGGGAGTAGAGGATAAATATTTTATTTTATTTTAAAAAAGTTTTCTCTATTATTTTCTACATATGCTTAATTGTTCATATCATGTTCAATTATATATATCATCTTCAGATTAAAGTATAATTTCCTTGAAATATTACTTGATGTCAGCTTAGAAGTTTCCAGCTTTTCTTTCTTTTTTCATACATAGAAATAAATACACAACTATACAAAGATGTTTATCATACACAGTAAGTAATATTTTTATTAAGGAAATGCATTGCCATGCAAGTAAAAACAAGACTTCTTTTATTAAAGGACATCTTCCTTTTGTAAGCATGTCTCATTAATAATGTATTAATTAACATGTCAGCCTTAGACCATCAGAAAAGTAACAAGAAAGAGAAAGAGAGAAAGAGAGATAAGGTGTCTTTGTGGGCCTAGCCTCAGAGAAATAGAATTTACTTGAACAGAATAAGACATCAGATTTATTGATTTCACATTCTGGACACTGCATTTTTTGCAGTATATAAGGCTCCGGCCTTGTGACGACCTCATCACTGAATTGAAACACTATTCTGCAAATTTACTAGCAGATTATACATCTTCCATGCCCTTGCCACAATAACTTGGCATTTTTTTAAAAAAAGCCATATTAATGTAGAAGAGAAAATTATAAATATAAATATAAACTGAAAATTAAGTTTAAATATGTTAACACTAGGGTTGCATTAAATTATTAAATAATCTTTTTTTTTTCTAGACTTCTATTATTGCTTTCAAAGGTCTAGTCTGTCTATGAATAAGTTACATGTCACAAAAATATTATTTTGATAAATTTGTGTAATACATGTTAAAAACGTGGAGTATCATAGAATGAAATAAAATTGAAATACATTTGAGTTTTAACACTTTTAAAAACTTGATATTAAAAGTACCTCTTTTTGAAAGAAGACATAATATGCATCTTTTTCTAATAGTTTCTTGATTTTTATAGAAAAGTTGGGTCTAGTTAGGCCTGTCATGCTGTACATTGTTAAATGTTCATGACAATTGGAGAGACTGTTTAAGATTTACTTATCACTAAGATTACACTAAGAATATTTTCTCATATGAATAGAAGAAATCTAAACTCTCTATTCTCTGTTTCAAACAACAGGAATCATACCATCAGCATATAATCATTTCAATAATCCCAATTTCTTGTATGCTTAATTACATCTATCTCTAATTAAGCAGAAATAACCAAATAAGTAAGTCCAAACAATATTTTAAAAGTTCCAAAGAGCCATGCTTGTAATCATTACCTTAACCCTAATCTTTACCCTAAACGTAAGATTTAATTGTCTATCACTTTTGTTAAGAAATAAATACCAAATTCACAAAAGGTCAGCCTCAAAATAAATATTAATAAAATATATGCAATGAAATAATGTTCATGAGAAATTGTTCAGTATCTCTTATCATTGCCTATGCTTATATGGAACGGAAGTGGAATGCCATCATATCTGGTGGATACTTGGTTTACTATTGCTAAGTGTAAGAGGTATAAGAAAGGAAAGGGGACAATGTTGGTACAATCAGTTCTTGTGCCATCATATTTTGTCACATATTCTCATTACCTAAAGGGAAAAAAATTCTCATTTTGTTTTACTGATGTTAAAGCTATTAGTAGTGGTCTCCATCTGAATTATCCGGGACTTTGAAAATGTCTCATGTCTGATATAATACTAATACAAACAGTAAACAATTACATTTACAGTTCTAGTAGTACATTTCTGCTGATGGCAATTTTTATTTTTACTGAATATAAATGCATTCAATCAATCAATGGTTTAAAATTTTATTTTTTAAAAAAATACATTAAAAATATAGCTGAAATGCTACAGCTGTACAATAACAAAATATGAGTTTGGTAATGAAAATTGTCAAATTAAATCTAATCATCTGTGAACACAGTTCAATATTTTCTGAACCTTTGTATCACAATAATTCAGACTTTTAATATGTAACCATTGCACACAGTAAATTACAGCTACCCATCAAACTGCTTAATGGAAGTTTTTCTAAACCACTGACATATTGCTTTTAACAGAAATATTCATCTTCTACTTTACCATTATTTTTAAAAAGTAAACTAAAAGTACTTTAAGACATTCTGCATATCACAGTTCCCTGACTGTTATCTAATATTCCACATCACTTGCTTTTAAACAGCTCCTCAAACATCTCAGAATTTGGAAATTAGAAACAGATATTAATAGATACAAATAAATGAACTGTTTAAACTTTTGTATTTCTCCCGCAACAATGGGTAAATTTTATAAGTTCATTGGAAGAGATTGTTCAGTATTATCAAAAATCTATTAACAAAATTCCAGTGCTCAGATTTGAAGATATCAGTATCCTGGCCCTGATCATTACTAGTTTAAAGAAGAAGGTTAATATGATTAAAATATTACTTTCAAATGAATTATTCTTTATTCATTAAGTGTATTATTCAGACAGCCGTTCTATGCCCAATTCCCTTGCTTCTTAATAACACTTCAACAGTTCGTTTAGTGGCTGTTCAAAGTTACAATGGCACTGAAAAAGTAACATGACCATCTTTCACTTACAACCTTTGTTGCATCCCCATGATCATGTGATCAACATTCAGATGCTTGGCAACTGGATCATACTTACAACCATTGTTGTGTCCCAAAGTCATGTGATCACTTTTTGCAATCTTCTGACAAGCAAAGTCAATGAGGCAGCCAGATTCATTTAACAATGAATTGTTAAATTGTTAACTGTTACTAACTTAACAACCTCAGTGATTCACTTAACAACTGAAATTTTGGGCTGAATTGTGGTCTTAAGTCAAGGATTACCTGTTCTTTATTTTTTGTTTCACATGTGAAGATGTAGTGATTTTTCTGTTCAAGAAGACTTATAGATATTATGTTTCTAGAGTTCAGGGGTGGGTTTCAAAACCTGTTGCCCCTGGTTCGCTTGTGGCTGTGTGCACATGACACTTCTGCACATGCGCAGAAGCATCCAGGTGGGTGGGCGGAGCCTCACGCTGCCACCGCTATAGGTTGCTACTGGTTTGCCCGATCCAGGGTGAACCGGTAGCAACCTACCACTGCTAGAGTTGCATGAAATATGTTAATAGTACATTAACACAGTGATACAAAAGTTTTAACTGATGAAATTCATAGTCACAGAATTTCTTTGACTTTAGATTATAAAACTGATTAGGCAGATGGATTTGGACAGATTTTGTTTTCTTTGAAAGATTCTCCTCCCTCCAAAAAATTATTTATCATACAGTACATAGAAAACTGAGCAACCTTTTCCTTGCCCTTTCCCATGGTACCTAAAAGGAATCTTGATTTCAGAGACACTATATCACCTTTATATATCAGACAAACAATTTTGAACTGGTCAGAGACATGTTTGGTCACTATTGAAAAATGCTACACCAGATGGAATTCAAATAAATCCAGCAAATCTATTGGTATGCTTTGAACGGGCCATTTAATTTCTGATATCTGCATTTATTTGACTAGATTGCCTTTCATTACAAAAAATCTTCACGAGAAACTCCTTATTCTATAGCTTAGTAGATTTTATAGGTTTCTACTTCAATGAGCATTAGGAGTCTAGCAAGTGATCACTGCATTTATAGTTACATTGTAAAATGGATGTTTTTTTACTCCAGTTTGGCACTTTCAGTTGTCGTACACAGACTGGTTGGCTCTAACAAAAGGCAAGTGAGTTGTTTGCTACAAACAAATAGGGTTGCCAGGTCTGCTTCCAAAAAATAGCGGACAAGCGGTGTGTGTGTGTGTTAAGTAGTAAAAAAAAAATTACAATTAAATTATATATTTTCTTACAAACATTTTAACACGTATTAAAATAATCACTTCAAAACT
>JANHZT010003292.1:82616-95739 GCA_032468215.1 Stegonotus admiraltiensis | reverse complement strand
GAAGGACTTGTTTTGCAACTAATTGGGACTCAGCTGGGAATGAACGTAATTCTCAGCTGTTACAATAAAATAGGTTTTTTGGGACTAATGACTAGTGTATTGTAATGACTCAGTAAGCCTTGGTCAGAACAATATCTAGGGCTATATGCCATCATTCTGCATCCATTACTTTTAGCTCCATCCATTGGGTGGATGTCCCAGGAAACAGTGGATTCTTCAGTTGCCTCACTCTTAGAGCAAAAAGAGTGAAAACTTCTCCCAACTCCCTCATTCCAATATCTGAGGCTGGTTCTTTCCAGTGTTAAAGGGCAAAAAGAGGCAAATCAAGTGAGAGACACAGATACAAGACCATTTATCTTCAGGCATAGCCACCGAGGACAAGCTATGTGAGTTCTTAAACCTATGCTTAATATTTATTATATCATAATAATTAAAGAAATGGATCTGAGCCATACATTTAGGATCTGAGTTCTAAAACAGAAAATCTATATAGATATGCTTTATCCGTGTGTGTATATATATATATTTAATGATTGATAATGAAGTATGGGAAGAAGTTATTTTTTCCAAGCTAAACTAACATAAAGTATCATTAGTAAAGTGAGATTTTTGAACCCATTCTTTCTATTTCAATGTACATTTCAAACACATCATCTATAAAACCTAACATAAAGGTTCTATATTAGCTGTCATGAATATTAACTTCTAATGTTAATAAAAATGAATAAATTGCTTAATGTACTATATCACTCAATGCATGATGCATTTTTCCCCTCATCTGTTTGGTATTATAGCTATGAAACATATTTTACTTCTGAAGCATTTTACCACCTCTCTGCTTCTAGATTCATTACAGGTATGGTGGCTTCAGGAAAAATGTGGGAAAAATGTGGCAGGTTATATGCTACCTGACATAAGGTACTTACCAGAAATCTGAGTGCTTAACTGTAAAGTAATTTTACAGATGTCATCCTGGGCCAAACATGTAATAGGAATGGTACTTAAGATTGTCAAAATATGTTCCTTTCCATCTTCTGCAATTTGTAACGATTCTGGTACAAACTGGAAATAAAGACAGGTTATCAATCTTAGATTAAGATCATATCAACCCCTACTCTCTTCTTATGGGAAACGGCTTCTTATTTAAAGATGAACCTTTAATTTTTCTGCCTGGGAAGCAGACCTCTGAGACCATGAAGAGAGGAAGAGAGGACTGACAAAACCTCTTAAGTAAAAAAGACAGCCTAGCCAGAAACATACTGGGGGCCCTAGGAGGAATTCTAAGAGCATCCTAAGAACATCAGTTTAACCATACTAAGGTCAGCTTAGTACCTAAAAAATAAAATAATCTATTCTCAAGTTGATGATCATTTCACTGAAAAAAGTCTGATGATGAAATACTTTCTTGAAAAATGTTCTTTTTACCGTATTGTGCTTTTATTCCTTATACTGCCCAGAGTTTATTTTGGTAGATGGTTAGCTACAGGTTTCCCAGTGATTTCTCACTGAGGATTGTTTTGTTGCATTGTTAGAGAAAACTTTAGCTTTATTTATGAAAATTAGAAAGGGCTTGAGACAAAAACAAATATAAGACTGGGAAGGACAGGAGGGAGAAAAATTAAATTAAACTGAACACAATTAAAATTAGCAGACTTTCTCCCAGACAATGCTAATGTATTGGAGTCAAACATTTTCCTTGGAATTTTTGAAATAAAATCTATTCCACAGAAACAAATTTTATCTAAAGTCACACACACACACACACACACATTTATGCAGTGGTGGGATTCAAATAATTTAACAACCGGTTCTCTGCCCTAATGACCGGCAGGGTGGGTATGGCTGGCTGGGTGTGGCCACGGTGGGTGTGGCCTGTAGGCATGACAGTACTCAGCCTCCTGCAGCATTCTGCCAGCCAAAACGGGGCATGGGGGTTAATTACAAAATGTGGGCTTTGCTTTGTGACATCCAGATCCAGTGAGCAAGGGGTGTGAACTGCACAGAAAATACACTTTTGTTTGTTTATGAAGAAATAATTCCAAGTCAGATGTACACTAAATGTAGACTTTTAGCTACACCTCTTCCCAGCAAACAGCAAATTTTGAAGCTCCAGGTAGAGAGGATTCATTTTAGGATGAGTAACCACAGTTTGCATGTTGGAGGTTCCTAAAGGGAGGCTGGGAAACTCTGTGTTTTAAAGAACATTTGAGGGACGGTGCAGAATAGCCCTTGAAGCAACTGATCAACACTGACAGGATAAGCCACTTATATGAAAATAAGAGCAAACTCCACTCCCTTCTATTACTGATGGTATTACCTAGTTTTGTAATGAAACATCTGCAAGAAAATCCTCAAGCTCAGAGAGCACCAAGGACCCCACAGTTCAACCCTGACTACAAATATTATTTTCTATCGATAAACACTTTTTGGTTAGACGGATTCAGAGCCTGCCTTATATGAGATGGCTCCCAGTGGATTTTATTCTAAATTTTGATATGATTTCTGTAAATAAGGAATGTAGAATTATAATGGCAGAGTATTTGACCCTTCATACATAAAAAATATATAAAGCTAAGGGATAAACAAATAAAAAACATATTTGGGAAAAAAAGGGTCAAGAAAAAAAGAGCGAAAGTGTAAGAAAGAGGAAAAGAAGGAAAATTGAAAAAGAATGGATTCCAACTTTCTTTGGTACATTAAACATTTATCAAACTCTTACTCTAAGATTAACATTGTCTATATTATTTTCATAATCCCATATCTAATCATCAAAGCCCAGATCAATTTTTAATTTCAGTTTCTCACAAAAAGTCCAGTAATGGTTCAAATTGCTTTAATCACTATTTGTTAAGGAAACCACAACTGATTTATTTAATTGCACCAAAGTCTAAATGAAACAGGAATGGAAAATCCTAAACTCTAGTGTAGACTCATGCTTCTCAACTTCGGCAACTTTAGGGTGCATTCAATTCCCAGAATTCCCAAGGCAGCATGAAGTTCACCCATCTTAAACTTGCCAAGACTAAAAAACACTGATATACAGATAGGGATTTTTCCATTCCTTTTACTGGTTCCTACTTATAAGCAATCATAATGCAAAATCCTCACTTTCATCCCATCCCAAAGCAAAGATAATGCAAAATCCTCACTTCCATCCCATCCCACAGCAACCACCATTCCCTCACTAACCTGCTTTCCAGCTCCGTTCTCCTGCGTGCAAGACAACAAAAGAAGACCATGTGACTACCAGTTTAAAAAAAAAAAGTTCAGTCAGACCTTCCAACTTCTCAGGGAAAAAAAATCTCACAATGTTGGAAGGTTGGACTGAACTGACTGATCAGTCTCCCAGCTGATCAGCGCAGCTCCCGATCATTCCCCTGCAGCCTCCCCACTCTGAATGGCAAACCCAGTGGCCAGGGTGTGGTGGGGCCAGCCAGTGGTGGGAACAACTGGTTCGCCAAACTACACAAAAAATTAACAACAGGTTTGGCTGAACCGGTGCAAACCTGCTGAATCTCACCACTGAGCTTATATATGCATGTTATATTTTAATGAGATAATACTATCTTTTCACCCAAATTATAAAATATTCTTCTTTAAATATCTTCGTAAATACAAGATTTTTTTAAGTAGAACTATGTCATAAAATTATAGACACAAAATAACACTCCCAGTGTAAGGAATGCCTGTAAAGTATGTTTAACATATTTCCTGTCACTATCATTTCCTGTCTTGTAATTTTTTCTCTTTCAAGTTAGCTTGTTGAGTTTTTTGTCAACTTTTTGTTTCATTGATCTATGTGACCAGATATTTTTCTATGGAAATTTTCTACATTTGATTTGTTACTATTTTTATCTAAACAAGATGGCAAATATAATGCTTCCTTAGTCCATTTTTAAGGATTGGGGGGGGGATCATTATTTGAAAAAAGAAACAAAACAAACCCCACACTTACTTCTACACACACACACACACACACACACAATAGTTGACAAAAGCCTTTCCAACTTGGAGGTTCAATCTGCTTATTAGATTGGAAGGAATATAGAGAAGAGGTGCCCTCAGGAGCATTCCAGAGGAGTAAGAAGCAACTTAGGACAAATATTATTTGTGTGAGAGAGGCTAAAGACAGCCCATCCCCAATAGTTCACCGAGTATATTGTAGACACAGGTGGTAGAGTCCTCAGTCTGGAAAGACTTTTTCTATAGGTGTGAAACAATAAAGAACTCAGCTTAGAAGCTATGTATCATTCTTGGCTTGCGGTCTGACTGTAATGGACCTTTACAAATTTATCATCTCTGGGCGCATATGTGCTTCTACCACCTTATAGTTTCTTCCTGTTTATGGAATTTCAATTTCAAACAGCAAGAAGCAATTGGATTTACTCTGTTCTTAATTAATGGTCAGTACTCAAGAAGAGTATTGCTGTATAGTGAGAATTCACAGCCAAAGGTAATCATACACCCCTGATTACTGTAATATGAAAACAACCCACTCAATTTCTGGTCCGTTTAAAATAGACAACTTGAAAACATTTGAAGAAAAAGGAAAGGGTGATTATTTAAAGTCCCTGAAAGCCAAGAATGTATGATTGTCAACATATATCAGAACTAAAAGACTGTGTTTCCTGAAGGTCTGTTATCAAAAAGGAATATATACAAAATAGTTATATGGTCCAAGCATAATTGCAATTCAATTTTGTTGTGTTTGCTGATAGAGTGCATTCAGTGGGCCATGAGATGACTATCCATTTAGGTGGGCAAAGGTAAATTGTCAGGAAGAACTGTAAATATGAATGGGTGGGGGAATTATATTGTATTTTGTATATATTTCCTATCTTCTTTTTTCATTTGTGTTTGTCTGTTTGCCATGTAGTTCTACAAACTTGAGCAAAGTTAGCATTTCATTTTTATTTTGTTTAGCCTAAATAAAGTTGCCCCTTTTCTTTCCTTCTTTCCTTCTTTCCTTCCTCCTTTCTTTTTCTATCTTTCTTTTATATATGGGGTTTAGTTGCCCTTTACTTAGTCAAGAGCCTTACTTAACCAATTATGCAATTGTACAATGTACAACATCATAGCACAAGTAAAAAAAAAGTTTGAAAAAATCTACGTTTGATTTTCTACGTTTGAAATAAATCACTCTTTTTCTAGATGTTTATATCTAAACAATCATTATGTGTTGTGCAGCTTGTGCAAATAAATGATAAAAGAGAAATAGATGGATATAAACCAAGATTAATATACAATATTATTGAGGATACAAAATCCTCAAATTCTAGAATCAATTGGGTTGCAATAGAACTGTAAAAGCTTAGGAGAATATGGAATTATTTTAAAGAAAGGATTTTAAATGAAATTTAGGATTGGTACATATCCAATGAAGTATTTTGGATCAGAGTGGGATGTTTTATGCTTCAAGTTTTCATAGTTATAAAAATCTGTGTATTGTAATGACCCAACACTTTTATAAATAATAATGCACGAACTGTATGTCATAGTCCACAGAAAATGCTATGAAAAGTTGGCTATTTATTATCAACAGAAGCTATATTTATAGCAATGCTTGGAGATATTTTTCAGTTTTCAGTATGTAATACCACAAATATTATTGCTAAAGCAAATAGAACAGCCTGATAAAATCCATTTTAATGTCCAATGAATAAGTTAAAAGGAGATGTGTTAAGATATCATGACAACAGCTTTTCAGAGGACTACATTTTCCCCAACAGAATTATGAACTGGCCCTTTCTAAAATTCATTATTTTGTTTTAGTCATGCCCAACTAACTTGGCAATTCATTTTAATGCTTTATAAACAGAGATTTAGTACATAAGTATTCATGCTCACAGCAAATGCTTAAAATGAATAATCCACAATCACTGCCTTTAGATACTGCTAGAATGTGGATGAATCACTTTTCTCTGTAGTTCACAGGCTAAAAGGGTAGCATAGAATGTGCTCTATTTTCTCCTATCTTAAATTCCATGCATTTAATCCTTCAAGGTAATAGAGACTTTAGATGTGAGCCAAATGGACAACAGGTTTCCCTACTGTATATTTCCTATTGGTAATCAGTGCCACATCTCTAATCTTCCAACTGTTTCTCAGCACTAACTCAGTCTGGGCTCTCTTCTATTGTCCTTTTTGACATACACCACAGTACTATAACTACCCTGATTGGCTTCTTTATAAGTATCCATGGTCAAAGGTTTCCATATTGCAAGCATCTCCAACTACTGAAAAATCACCATCAATTTCATTCTGTTATCAATCTTCATCTGTCCTAATGCGGAAAGGGAAATTTGAAGGAGGAATGTGAAAAAAGGGAAACTACAGAATGAATATTTAGGTTATGTATTTATTTATCTTACCAACCTAAGGATCAGGGGTAAAATCCAGCAGGTTCTGACAGGTTCTG
Source organism: Stegonotus admiraltiensis (assembly GCA_032468215.1). Lineage (NCBI taxonomy): Eukaryota > Metazoa > Chordata > Lepidosauria > Squamata > Colubridae > Stegonotus > Stegonotus admiraltiensis. The sequence continues at coordinate 89,321 of JANHZT010003292.1, read as the reverse complement.
GAGAATTGGTAGTGGAAATTTTGAATAGTTCAGAGAACCGGCAAATACCACCCCTGGCTGGCCCCAGAGTGGGGTGGGAATGGAGATTTTGCAATATCCTTTCCCCAGGAGTGAGGAGGAAATGGGGATTTTTCAGTATCCTTCCCTGCCATGCCCACCAAGCCACACCATGTCCACCAAGCCGCACCCATAGAATCGGTAGTAAAAAAAATTGGATTTCACCACTACTAAGGACCACCCATGTTTAAAAAAAGGAAAATGAAAAACCAAATAATTTGTGTCTCTAAAGTTACTGTTCCCATTATGACCCTTATAATTTTTTTAGATACTAAAATAACCGCAGTATTCTGATCAATCATGCAGTTGTGGGAACTCTTACCAAGAGTCTGAGACATAAGGTCTACTCTAGCTGGAGGACAAAAAACAAACAAACAAATAAATAAACAACAACAATCAGGATTAGAGAAGACTGTTCAGGTTCTTTCCTAATACTAGTACTAACAAGTGGTAGTACATTAATAGGACACACATTCTGTGGGTCCTATTTCATACTGAATGCAGACATTCCAAAATGATTTACAACAGGTTTCTGACATAAATCAAGCAGTTCAATACAGAGATTCCTTGAAATCAAATGGAAAGGCAAAACCAGTGATTGCAGATCACAAGACCCCATCTTAAACTTGTGGTTGGAGGTATGCTCTTCTGGGATCTTTGGGTGACAAGATGCAGCAGTTTTTGGACATGTACTCTGGAAATAATGTGTGAGATGTGCAAAGTGACTGTATGGAGTTAAGTACAGAAACTACTGTCCCGAAACTACAAAGGAATTTACTTCAGTATGCTGCAATGCACTTCCCACAGCAGTTTTGGAGTGCTGATATAAAAAAAATTCCTATGAGCTGTGGAAAAGGAGCAACTGAAACTGCAGCTCATGTCCTACTGTACGGTACCTTCTATCCCTGAGAAATATCATTTTTAATGTATAACTGCTGTTATCAAATCAGTACGATGTCGTTTTTCTGAATGCTAAATTTTGTTACATTGTCTGCAAAATTAGTCAGACTCTGTTTGCCCACTGATAATCCACCACTAATCCCATTATCTTGTTCTTGTTCTTGTTCTTGTTCTTGTTCTTGTTCTTGTTCTTGTTGTTATTATTATTATTATTATTATTATTGCTGTTTTTGTAATGCTGGTCTGTTATCATAATTAAAAAATATTTAAATCGTGGAATCATTTGTATTATATAGCATCTATCAGACACATTTATATTCATCAAAATCTTTTCTAGCTCAAACAGATATCCACACGTGGAGATTCTGCAAGCAGAATAAATTATATCTCTAGTTACACATGCACATAATGCAAAGAAAAGGTGACTGGCTCACAAAACCCCCATCTTCGCATATTTCCTAGGATTAAAAAGATGGGTCCTGCCAAGAAATTACTTTTATTGATTTTTTAAATTTAGTTCTGTGAAAGAAATATCTCCTGAATTTTGACATTTCTCTCTCAATTTCATGTTTTTCATCTTTTCCTGAAGGAGAAAATATTTTTAGCTCAATTCATGGCAGTATTGTGGTATTTTTATAGAAGAGAAGAGAAGAGAAGAGAAGAGAAGAGAAGAGAAGAGAAGAGAAGAGAAGAGAAGAGAAGAGAATTTTTTATTGACCAAGTGTGATTGGACACACAAGGAATTTGTCTTGGTGCATATATTTAATTTAGTTTTGAGATGACAATGTAGTATATATGATTTCTTCTCATTCTACAGTAATCTCTCCAGTGTTCTGCGGTTTAGTCAACTTTATAAGCATGCTTTCTATGTTTCAAATAAATTTTAAGGGAAGTCAACATAAGGAAAGTTTTCCTTTAGAACTATTTCAGATCAGGAAGTAAGATCACTCATTAGAGTTACAACAACAAAAATTAATTGCAACAGCCAATCTTATCACAATAAAAGAAAACTCAGAAAATCCACCAAAAGCATTATATATATTTTAGGTATCCTAAGAAGAACAAAAAATAACAACAATAAAACAACGACAAATCAGAAACCAGAAGTTTCTACTGACTGATGGAAAAAAGAGTGTAGGAAACTGAAGTACACATTCTGCAATAGTATAATTTTAGTATTATTTTAATCAATCAATTTGGAAACGTTTCTAGGCATATGTATTTGGTGTCTTACATTTTGCTTGCAATCACTTTTGATACTTCGGATTTCTTTTCCTTTTGTAGGAGACAGATTAAAACCTGGAAAGGCTATTAAAAACCAAAGAGATTTGGATTTCTTTCTTTAGCCTGATTTTTTACACAAGCTTGCCACAATGATAATCAGTATGGCACATGTTATAAAATCCTACATCCTATGGAGTCATTTTGAACTGTACCTGTATTTCTATCACTCGTGTTTAACTGGCTGTTGGAATATAGAGAGCTGGTTTGCTTCTGAGACATGGTAGTAGAAATATAACAATATAAAGTAGCCAAGAGCCCAGCAATCTGAAGTAACTTTGCTGAGAAAAGGGGGAAAGCCATTTTAACTCAAAATATGTGTACAAAAATGCTACTGTAAAAAACTTCACAGACTGAAATTACTTTGATATCTTTTGGGAGACAAACATTGCCAAGCACGGTCTCTCTAGGAAATTCTTGATTTGATTTGTCAATTACTTCTTCTTTGGAAAGTGGAAGAAGCCCCAGAGGATCAACTATCCTTGAATTGATACTAACCAATAGGGAAATCTTAACTGATGAAGTGGAAGGAACAGCAAAGTGACTGTAATGGTATAGTTCTTTATTTTAAGGGAAAATAAAGTAGAGAAGGGTAAAATACTAATCTTAGGGTTCAAGAAAGTCAATTTTAATTGTCTCAGAGTAACAAAATGTAGGATTCCATAGAAGAAGAAGTGAATGGGAAAAGTAGATAAAGATGAGTTGCAGTTTTTAAAAATGAGATATAAAAAACATAAGTGCACCGTAAAGTTAAAAAGGTTTAAAAACAGCAGAAGAAACTAATGCTGATATAGTAAAGTTCTGAAAACTTTATGTATAGGGCAGGAAAGTAGGCTAGATCACTAAGATTGGGAATAAAAAGGTTTCTAGAGGCTTGAAACACTATACCTAAATATTAGAAGAATTTAAACTGTTTGATTTTATGAGTTACAGGTTTTATTGCTAAACAAACGTGTAATGACTTTTGTCTCCTAATAGGGTATGGTCAACTCATTCTCAATGAAAATAATGATGAGCCAAGGTTCCTTGTTCTTTTCTAAAGTTATTTTTTATTTATTTATCATATTTAGAAACCACCATTTTCCTCCCAGAGTGACTCTGATTTATATATATATTTATATATATAAATACTGAGCAACAAATGGATCAAAATACAAGTGTACTTCATGCTCTTTTCTGTTGTGGTATAGAAAACATTTCAAAGTATCTTTTGACATTCTATTTAGTAAACTGTTAAAAAGGGTCATGTTGGCATGATGTTTAGATAGATACAGTATCTATCTTGAAAATCATACTCCATAAACAATCAATGTTTCTTCATCAAAATGGAATGACATATTGACTAAGATAACACAAAGCTGACTTCTGAGCCTCTACAATGTTATTACTAATGATTTGAATGAGGAGGTGGCAAGCATTGTAGATGTCTCAGAACTAAATGAGATAGCCAATATGCTAGTTTTCAGAAATAAAACTGAAACTACTCAAATAAGTTAAAAATTAGAAATGGGGGGATAAAAATGATTCATTTAGAAAATAAAAAATAAACACAGTTAGAACACGGTAGTTTTGATTTAACTGGATTTTAATTCCTTCATGGTTTGAGGCATAGAATTCAATAGTCTAAATTCAGTTTTATTCCAATTATTATTCTTTGTTGATCACGTGGCCCAGCTGTGATCGTCAGAACCTTTTTTAACTTTTTTAAAGCATTTTTTTACTACCGGTTCGGGCAAATAGGTAGTAAAAAATGCTTTAAAAAGTAAAAAAAAAAGTTGTCCAAGGCCACCCAGTCACATGACACCCCCCCCCCCCCAAAGCCATGACTACAGAACCGGTAGCAAAAAAATGTGCATTTCACCACTGGGGAGCATGTCTCAATAGCTCTTATAGTCAGGAAGTTTCTTCTGAGATCTAGTCTTACCTATTTCCTTATAGTTATATTTGTTCTGTTTTCTGGAGCAATATAGAGTAAATCCACTCCCTCTCTTTATGTAGCAACCTTTTAGATATTTGAAGCTGAGTGGGAATTCTGTTAGCTACTGCTCCAGCAACCATTGTTAGCGACCTTGTTAGAATAAACTTTCTGCTAGCCTGTCTCATCTCCACATCCTCCATCTCACCTCCATTTCTGACCATTGTTCACTGAACTCAGCACCACCCATTTACCAATCAGCCTGCACTCTCAAACCAAGTTCATGCGGGGAAGCTAGACTCCATTTCCTTTAGCATTTGGAAAAGGTAGAAGCAGCCATTTTAATCTGTGGCACATGGTCATCCAAGAACAAACTCACATCCCATAAACAGAGCAGCGTTGGTGAGATTCAAACTGCTTGTGTTTATTAATTACTATGTTCAGCAGTAACAATACTGTCTATCTTATATTTGATTCTCACTATATGTATTCCTATTTTCCTCAGTTTCACCATACCCTGTTCCAGTGGTGAAATCTAAAATTTGTTCCTACCAGTTCTGTGGGCATGGCTTGGTGGGGGGGTGTAATGTGACTGGGTGGGCGTGGCCAATTTTTTTTAACTTTTAAAACCATTTTTTCTACAACTTCTTCAGCATTTCACCCCTGCCCTGTTCTCCCAATACATTCAGATCTATGCACATGGTTTTATTGGAAGATAGGTTGGTTTAGCTGCATATCGAGCTGCACACAGACTAACATGCAGTAGGGTAAGAATGACTGTTGTTTTTGAAGTATGATATTCAGAACACCACAATATTCCCAATGGGATCTGACCAGGGTAGAGTAGAATAAAATAATTATTTCCACGACCTACACTCTGGGCTTCTGTTAATGTGCCCTAACTCAAGTAAGCATTTCCATTTTAATTGCTTCATCATGTTTAACTTGCAGACAGAAGGTATATCCATCCCTTGGAATATACTTGGTTTTAATTTTTACACATTGGAAATTTTATTTTTTACATTGGAAATTTTTACTACATTTACTATATCTATATTCAAATATATGAAGAAATGAAAACACTAATAACCATGTTGAATAATCAACAAGTTACACAGCTAAGAAGGAAAACACTGCTTTATGAAATGTATCCAGTAAAGCCCTTAACTGAATTGAGGTTATATGTGTCTGATAGCATCACAATTTAAAAATCTACCTAGAAAGCATTAAATATTTTCTGGCAGAAAACATGCATTATAAGTAGATGATGCATATCAAACCATAATAGATATTGGGAGTTCAGTGGCAAAAAAATAATATTCAGCAACGGCTTTCTGAACCCAAGTGTTTAGGTTTATTGTAATGCCTTCTCTTTAAACATAAATAGATAAAATGAATTCTAATAAGCAAAAACTGGAGCCTGTTTGTCACACGTAAAGCAATTGAAATCATGTGCTTAGAATGGACAGTATAATATTGAACAGTAATGTTGGTTGGTATTATATAAAATTCATTGGGTTTCCACCTGCAACTATAATTAGAATGATTAATCTAAATTATCTCAGGTTATTAAAACCTGCTAAAGCACTACATTTGCTTTGTAGACTTCTTAGTAATAGAATTTTAATCATCAAAAAGAACTGACCTCCATATGAAAAGAGTTGCCTTCAGTTGCAACAAATTTATCCTTCCATCATTAGAGATAGAATAATAAATAGATAGTATAAACATATAATAATATACAGATGGAATACTCAATATTTACTGTATATTATTATTTATATGGAAAAGAAAAAAATCTCAATAAATTTAATGTTCCTCAGGGTCAATCTTGAGGATATATTGTATATTTTCCAAAATCAGTTATAATTGATACATTTTAAAAAATCTTCCAAAACATTTTATTATTGTATCCAATGGGAAGATATATAGTGGTACTCAATTTTGTGAAGCTAACATTTATTTTTAAGTGGGCTAGATTTGTGGGCTAGATTTTTATTTTTATCCTTTTTTAATTTTAAGATTTTATTTTTAAGAAAATATATTTTGTTATAGTTTTACAACTCTCTTTATTAATTGATGCATATTAGAGTGAAGAAGAAGAAGGGGCTGGGAATGTTGTGAATCTCTGAGGAACAAGAGATTTGCCCTCCTCCCAAAATCCTGCTTGGCTTTTAGTTAGATTTATATGTAATTTAACTCACAACTCACATTTTTTAACTTAATCTAGCATCTGGGAAAAATGCTGGAACAAGAAAGGAAAATAAAATACTGTAAGGGAGGAGAGGATATACCGGTAAGTCTTACCTCTAGACATCAATTTCCCTTGCAGAGATAATGAGCAATATTCATCTGAATTAATGCTACCCTTCTTATAACATAAGAAGGGGGTGGGGGAGAGCCTTCTCTGTGGCAGCACCTACCCTCTGGAATCAGTTTCTCCCTGAGATACGTAGGATCCCGGACCTCCGTGCATTCCGCTGGGCCCTGAAAACCCATTTGTTTCATCAGGCTGGGCTGTCCTAACCCCTTTTAATGTCTAAATTTGATTG
>JANHZT010003292.1:0-12878 GCA_032468215.1 Stegonotus admiraltiensis | reverse complement strand
GACCACAATCTCTCCCATTTCTCTAAATCAATCCCATGGCCAAAATTCTTCCCCATGCAATCATTGTTTCCTTAACTTGTTCTTCTTCCAGTTTTACTTCTAATAAATACCCATACAATTTTTAATTGCAAAGTCATCAGAACCCGTTAAAATTTTATCAAAATTTGTCAAAGTATTATAAAAACCCTCATTTTTAAGATCTTCATCATATCTAGACTGTATTTGCTTATATGAAAACCAATCCATTTCAATCTCTTGTTCTTGTAATTCTTGCTTTGATTTAAGTTCACCCTTTTCATTTAATAATTCCCCATATCTAACAATTTGTTCCTTTATAAATGTTATTGAGTGTGAGACTGCTTCAATGGGAGATAACCAGACTGGGATTTTTAAATAGTGACATTTTTTGATCTTCTCCCAATTTAATAACAAAGATTCTCATATCATATGCCTTCCAAAATAACCCTGTGTTTTTGTACTTTTATACCATATAAAAGAGTGCCAACCCAACAGCAAGTCATGTCCTTCTAAAGTCAATAATCTAGTATTCCTTAATGTTATCCATTCTTTAATTCATATCAAATTACAATCTTGATAATATAATTCCCAATCCGGCAAACCAAAACCTTCTCTTAATCTAACATCTTGCAACAGTTTTAGTGTTATTCTTGCCTTTTTACCCTGCCATATATATTTTAACACAATTTTATTTAAATCTTCAAAATATTCTTTCCCCAACTTGATTGGAATTGTTTGGAATAAATATAAAAGTCTAGGCAGTACATTCATTTTAATAGTTGATATTCTCCCTATCAGTGATAATTACAAATTCTCCCATTTTGCCAAAGCTGTCGCCATCTGTTGTTTAAGCTTGACATAATTATTCAAGGAGGATTGGCTGCTGGTCGGTTTGAGCTAAGTCTGGTGTTCGGAGTGAAGAGCTAGAAAGTCTGCCTTGGAGTTGGTCCAAATGCCGACCCCACAATCTTCTGTCCTCTAACTTGACTTGATAGAAACAAGGACCAGATATTTCTACAACTGTGCCAGGAATCCAAAGGGCACCCCCGGCATAATTGTGGGCATAGACCTTGTCCCCAATCTTGAATTTTTGAATTTTTCCTGTTGAATCGGGAGGAGTATCAGCAATGTAATTTGGGTGCAATTGATCCAATTGTGATCAGAGTCTTCTTCCCATGAGGAGTTCCGAGGGGCTTTTGTTGGTGGCTGCACATGGAGTAATGTGCTGTACTAATAAGAATTTATCAATTCTGGCCTGCCAATCCCCTGGTCCCATTCTAGTCAAGGCTTCCTTAGTAAATCTCACTAATCGTTCATCCTGCCCATTACTGGCTGGATGAAATGGTGCCACCAGGGCATGTCTGATGCCCAAGTCAGTTAAAAATGCCTCAAATGGGATCGCAGTCAATTGTGGCCTGTTATCCAAGACTAGCACATCAGGAAGGCCATGTGTGGCGAAAAGCTTTCTGAGTGCCTTGATTACAGCCTCAGCAGTGGTCGATATCATTAGGATTACTTCTAACCACTTAGAGTAAGCGTCCACCACAATTAGGAATGTTTGCCCCTTAACTAGCCCTGCGAAGTCAATGTGCACTCTGGCCCAAGGCACCTGGGGGGGGTCTCCCATGTTTTTGGTGGGGCAACAGGTGGAGCCAGTCAGGATTCCTGGCATGATGGTGACCCATTCCACTATGTCTTGATCCATTTTAGGCCACCAGATGTAACTCCTGGCCAGGGCTTTCATCCTGACTATACCAGGATGCCCAGCATGCAAAATTTCTAGCACTTGCTTTCTTAGCTTGGAAGGTATAACCACCCTTTCTCCCCATAATAAACTACCTTTTAACACAGACAATTAATTTTGGCGCAAAAAATAAGGCTCTGCTGACTCCGACAATGGTTTGCCGGGCCAGCCCCTCCACATATAGTTTAAAATTTGCAATTGAACTATTGCAACTTACTGAGTCCTTAGCAGTAAGTCGAGCAATTTCAGCCATGGTGTAATGTCCTGAAGCAGGAGGACCTGGCAGACTGGCACAGGGTCCTCAACCAAGGCAGGCAGAGGGCAATGGCTAAGGGCATCTGCATACCTCAGGGACTTTCTGGGATGGTGAACAAGCCAGTAGCTGTAGGCAGCAAGGAACAGTGACCAGTGCACCATCCAGGGGGTGGGGTAGTATGTTTGGGGTCAGGCGATCGCCTGTCAACAAACCCAGCAGTGGCTTGTGGTCCATCACGAGGGTGAAATGTCTGCCATTCAAACAGATATGGAAACACCAGACCCCAGTGACTGCAGCCAGCACTTCTCTGTCCAGCTGGCTATAATTTCACTTGGTGGCAGGCAGTGTGTGAGAATAGAAAGCAAGAAGAGCCTCCCAACCACTAGGAAGCTGGTGGCTGAGGACAGCCCCAACCCTGAAAGGTGAAGCATCGCAAGTCAAAATCAGGGGCAGGGAGTCACTGTAATGCACCAATATGCTGTCAGAAGTCAGCAGGTTCTTTATGGCGGTGAAAGCACCCGCCTTGGCCCGGCTCCATACCTAGGAAGCCTTCTTTCCCAGCAGCCTATGTAAGGATTTGGCCACAGTGGCCTTATGTTTCAAATATATGCTATAAAAATTTAGCAACCCTAGAAAGATTTGTAGCTGCTGCTTATTTTGGGGGGTGGGGGCGTCCCTAATGGTGGCAATTTTAGATTTAGTTGGGTGAATCCCTGAGCCGTTAATCATGTATCCCAGGAATTCCACCCTTGGCACAGCAATGTGGCACTTTTCGCGCTTAACTTTAAGACTCGCCTCGCTGAATTTGGTCAGGACAGTCCTAAGGCGGGCGAACAGAGTTGGTTTTTTGGTAGTGGACACCAGGACATCATCAAAATAGGGCACCACCCCAGAGATGCCCTGCAAAATCCATTCCATGAGGCTCTGGAACAGATCTGGTGCCAAGTGGCGGCATTTAAATGCACCCCTGTAGGTGATAATTGTTTGTGCTTCAGCCATGCTGTCATTGACTGGCAACTGCTGGTATGCTTGTGCAAGATCAAGTTTTAGAAATGTAGTCCCAGTTCCCAATGAGTGTAGTAAATGCTGAACGATGTTCCAACGATGGGAACAGGATAGGCGCTCTGCTGCAAGGCCTTATTGATTGTACACTTGTAGTCCATGCAGATGCGGACCGAGCCATCAGCTTTGACTGTCGTGACTATTGGGATTTCCCAATGGGCATGATCCACTGGCTCAGGGATTCCCTGGGCAATTAACTTATCTACTTCCTTATCGATTTTAGGCCTAATTGCAAGGAGTACCCTTCTCAGTTTAATCATAATTGGAGCCACCTTGGGATCTAGGCTGAGGGAAGTAGGCATTCCCTTGTACTTGCCTAGGCCATTGCTGAAAACATCCTCGAACTCCTTGATGAGATCGTTGGCACCGTCATCTGAAATGGTGTTGATTCCAGTTACTCCCATGCCCAGGGCCTCAAACCAGTCCAAGCCGAGCAGGCTTGGCAATGTTCCTTTGACCATGGTGATCTGTAAGGGGCCTGCTAAACCCCGAAATTGTACCCGGAACTTTCCACTGCCTACCACAGGGATACAGTTCCCCTGATAGTCTTTGAGTTGTATTCATTGGTTCAAGTCCTTCTTTTTCAAGTCCGGAATTGTCTTTTTCATAGTGTCCCATGCAACAATAGTCAGAGACAACCCTGTATCTATTTTCAACTCACATTCTGTCCCCTCGATCAGGACAGTAACATGGATCTTTTTTGCTGTCGATCTGGTTTGTCTTATGTTGGTCTGGTACACCTTTCTGTCAGCCACAGGAGATCTTTTCTTCTGCTTGGGCTTCCACAGTCATGGTCTCCTCTTCTCAACTGTTTCGGTAGTGGCAGGTTGCGGTTTAGCCCTGAATGCAGACAGCATGCTTGCATGGCAGACTCTAGCTAGATGCCCCTTATGGTCGCACCTCTGTTACACAGTGTCTTTGAATCTGCATGCTGCTCTAGAATGTGGCCCTCTGCACCCTGCACACAGGGGTTGCTTCCTATCTGCATCGTTTTAGACTTTTTCCTTTTCATCTTGGAGATGGTAATGTCATTTTCGTCTTCCAGAAATGAAGAGAGCTCGGCCCTCTCCTGATGCACTGTGGCATTTGGGCTCAAAGTCAGCACGTTTCCCACTCTTTGCAGGGCTGCAGCTGACTTCTTCGAGTTTTCTTCTGCTCTGGCCTCATCTAAGACTGTTTGTAGTGTGAGGGCCGGCTTGGCTAACAACTGCCGTTGTAAGCTAACATCCCTCACTCCGCTGATGAGTTGTTCCAACAACGCATCCTCCAGCTCTCGGAACTTGCAATATGTGGTGGCTTTTCTGAGTGCCGCTACATAGAGATTCACCAATTCCCCTTCTTCCAGCAGACTGTGGTGGAATTCACGCCTTCATATGAATTTCGACTGCACTGGAGCATAATGAGCTCATAGTGTGTTTTGTAGTGTGGCCCATGGTATCACTTGAACTGCGACTGGTTCGACGAGTGTCTTCACCATGTCAAACACGTCCATTCCGCAGTAGCTAAGGAACAGTGCTTGCTTTCGGTTGTCGGACAGACCCAGGAGGTCGTTCGCCTCCATGAAGCGATTCATATAGGAATCCCAATTGTTGAGCGCTGGGTTGAATGGAGCAGGTGGTGCGTATGTGGTCATCATGCTGGTAGAAGTTAATTCTGCAGGCAGCAAGCAATGCCGGTCGCGCTTCTGGTCTGCTGGGACGCTGATCTACTTGTCCTGCTTCTTCCAATCCCACCTTTGTCGCCAGTGTTGGATTCTGTGATAGAAGAGATGGACACAGTTCTTCAGTAACAACAGCTCTTTAATAGTAGACCAGTACAACCCAACAACCGGCTTGTCTGGCAGTGTCCTGTTTTATAGAGGGCTGCCAGACGGCTTAGCCAATGAGATTCAAGTATTTTCCTGCCTATTTGGAGGACCTGAGTGAAGCTTACAGCTCACTTCCTTACTTCCTTATATGGTATATAACATAAACAATACGATCAAACACTATGAATCAGCAGTTAAAGGACATACAATTTTCTTGGTATCTAAGAAATAACAAAACATAGTGTCAAAGACATGCAAAAATGTAAAAATAAAGTCATAAATCCATAGAATCTAGAAATAGTATATAGATTAATAAATCCAATCTCAGGAAGAGAGGGAAATTTGACTAGCAAATAAGATAAAGTTAAACCACTAAGTTATTTCAAGAAGCCCATTGATCCACCAATGTAACTTCATTAGTATACATTAGGCAACCCTTCCTGAATATTCAATATTCTGTCAATAAAAAATTAGTGTATGCCATTCATAATAAAATTGGTCACATATCCTCACTGTTGTGTGTTATTTTTCTATCATTTGAAAGTGTCATTACAATGAAATAGTTTCTTTTGTCTGTTAATGCAGGATTTACTTGAACATATGTTATGATAGCACTAAGATTTTTCTGGCATTTGTGTTCCATGTGGCCATCTTGCAAAAACATAAGGTGTGACAAGTATCCCTTAAACATGTAGTTGCCAAAATCAAAATGTGAATTTGAATTTTGTATAAGATTTGGAACCCATACAAAAGGGATATTATTTTTATTTTCTTTCATGTGTTTTGTCATTCAGAATGAAGGTTGAAAATAAATTTTCATATTCTGGGCCTCAAATACTGATTTTATGAAAGTAAACATGGAAAATTAAACCTTCTATTATCTCTCTCTCTCTTTCCCTTTCCCCCTCTCTCTGTGTTTCTGTTTCTGTCTGTGTCTATATACAAAATATTGTGTCATTAGATGTTATATAGACAACCAAGTTGATAAGCAGAATCTTTTATTTAAGAACTTGCAGTTTTTTTCTGATCAAAAATATATATTTTTCTTTGTATGAAAACAATTATGGAAATTGTTTTAACATTATCATACAGTTTTATGGAGATAAAATTACTTATTAAAATAACAAAAGTTTTCTGCAACAGAAAATAAATTATTAATGTTTTTTTTTATTTTGTTTTGTTTTAATGGAAAGGGTTTGGGGTTTCAGCTACTACCTTAGTTGCCAAATGGCCAGAGGTGGATGTAATTTCCTACCTTGGGAATGCAGTATTTGCTTCTGGTGCAAACATTTTTAAAAGTTTTAAGTGAATTGGAATAGGATCCCTGATTTTTCTAATATTCTAGAACCCTAGAATATGCCATGCTTAGCATTGTCAGAATTACAAAATCCACAGACTTTTTACCATATGGTATATGTCCAAAATAATATCTGAGGTTGTATCAGTTTAGAAATAATCAAATGAGTGTTATTTCCAGGTTCATTTTGGGTTTTGAAGCAACTTGTAAGATAACATCATTCTCTCACTAAGCAGCAATTTCATAATAAATCATAGAATGTTTCAGGATTTTGTCCAATTGGTATTTCAAAATCACATTCCTCTTATTACCTTGGTGGTGTCTGATTGTGATTGGATCTACTTAGAGGTGGCCAGAAGACAGTTCAACACAAACCATGTTTACTTTTTGGACTATTAAATATGTAATGTAATCGAAGATAGTATGACAATCAATCAGCTCTATATAAAGCTCTCTCTCTATTTTTTATTATCAAGTACTGCTCTGTACATAAGAAAATATTTACTGAGGAAAGAACTGTAGAAATGTGAAAAGTCCAGTTTTTCTCTTAGAGAACCGGTTGTTAAACCGGTAGGATCCTACCCCTGACTATAATCATGTTGCTTGTATCTCTCAATTTATATTGTTTTTATTGTTTCCTAGTATGATTTGATAGCTTATTGGTAACCTTGACTATCACTAAGTGTTGTATCTTTTTATTCTTGATAAATGTATTTTATTCTCCTTATGTACACTGAGACCATATACACCAAAAACGAATTCCTTGTGTGTCCAATCACACTTAGCCAATAAAGAATTCTATTATATTATTCTATTCTTAGTAGATTCCAGGCTAATGGTAACTCTTAATTAGCCATCATGTACTTTCCTCAACATAATGCTAGCTATAATGAAAAAAATAATAATTTTAGGACTATATATATATATATAAATATATATATATAATATTAGGAAAAAGGATGCAGTGGGTAACTATCTCCAGATTTCGATGTGATTTGCCTATTTCTGAAAACATGCTATTATTTTTTTTTCTGTTCCTGTATCTTCAACTTGTAATTTGAAATGGAAAAAACTAGCATGGTATAGATTAGTGATAGACAATCTGAACTTTGTATGATTCAGTTCCAATTTTTTTTTCTTTCTGCTCATGACAGCCTTCTTGTCATTTCCTTGAGGCTTTTTGGTAAGGAATCAGCTGAAAAATATGCAGCATTTCTCTCTTCTCTCTACCAGAAACAGCAATATTGATGAGTATTTCTAGTGTTTGTACATGTGTGTGTCTGTGTGCGTGCACGCGCAAGCCTATGATCACACACCCATAGTGATATTGGGTGATAGTGATTTTCATAGTGATTTCTCTGCTGCGAATATTGCTGAGAGAGTGAGTGGTTTTAGTCCTCTCTCAAAGAGTGAGCAAATAAGTGATTTTACATGTGTGCATGTGCACATGCGCATGCGCGCACGCGCGCGCGCACACACACACACACACACTGCTAAATGGGACCCAAGGTGCAGATAATGGAATGACTCTCAGAAACAGCCCAGGTCATAGTGACAGGGTGTAAGATGCAAGCAGCAATAGCATACACTATACTGCACAATCAAGTAGCTAGCATTGTTGGGATGAACATTTGCATAGTGTATTGGGTAGACCACTTGCCCCCAAGTCCAGACAGAAGGTTCCACAAAAGGTCATGAGAATAACAGGGCTATGATCCTATAGGAATTCCAGATCCAGACAAGCATGTACTAGCCAATCAACCACACGTCATTTATTTATTTATTCATTTATTCATTTATTTATTTATTTATTTAATTAATTAATTAATTTGTATGCCGCCCTGTCTCCAAGGACTCAGGGCGGCTCACAACAACAATTGACCACACAACTATTAAAATCAATTAAAAATACATAAAAATATAAAAAGTGTTAAAAGTTTTAAAATATACTACCCCATCAGTCCAGGCTGGGGTACTACATCATGGTAGTAAATAAGTACTAGAAGAAAGCAATGGTGATAGATGTAGAGGTGTCAAGTGGAACAAGATCTGTAAGGAGTATGAGAAGCTAAAAAAGTACCAGGAGTTGAAAGAGGAACTGAAAAGGATATGAAAATTGAAGACCAAAAGTGGTTCCAGTGGCGGTAGGAACACTTACGCTGTGATTTTTTTAACTGGGAGAGTGACATCAACAGATTCCAGGAACAGCATTAGAATTATCTTCCCCAAACAGTGCAGTACTAAGGGCAGCTAAGATACCATGCAGAACCCTCAAACTCCCTGGCATTTTCTGGAGGATCCAAGATTGAGGAAAACATATATCAACCACAAGGGTGGAAAGGGATTTTTTTATGTATAAGTAAAACAGTAATGCATGACTGCGTGCTCATGAATGTATAAATTATATTTATACTCTTCCAGTCAAAATCATACATGTTTAACTGATACTACTTTTAAATTGTAACTTTTAATTCAAAAGGTTTACCTATCTCAAGGTTGATAGCTCCCAAATGTGTAAATATCTGCTATGAAACATGATTTCATATAAATACATCAGTGGTGGGTTCCTCCCAGTTCGGCCCAGTTCCAGCAAGCCAATAGCGGTGATGATATGATGTCACCGAACCGGTTCTACTTATTTGTTTTCTTTTAACACTGATCAGCTGTAGGGCGGCCCTTTGAAGCCCCGCGGCAAGAGTTTAAACAGTTTTTTTCCCTCTAGCCGATAGCTGGGACTCAGGAGGCAGAAATAGATTGGGGGTGGGGCCAAATAAAAAGTAAGAATAATGCAGGGGTGGCGGTGGGTGATGGTGGGGTGGCAGGACAGGGGGCAGGGGAGCAGAACCGGTTCGGTGATGTCATATCGTCACCACTACTGGCTTGGTGAAACCGGGCCAAACTGGGAGGAATCCACTACTGACCCTGATATAGGCTGAGTAATGTTCACAAGAACTAAATTTTTAAAAAAAATAGTTTTGGAGCAATTTGGCACAATTTAATAGACATTTCCTGAGAAATATGAGTCAGCATATATTTATAATTTGAATATATAGGGAGAACCACATTTATGTGGTTAGAAAATGACAATGAAGATTCCAACAACTCCTTGCTAAATTCAGTTTTAGATCTCTTCTGAAGAAGCTACCAGAATGCCAATGAAACATTAACACATATTCATTGGCATACACGTCATTACTCGGAAATAATTTTATCAACTTGATTTTAATTTTCTACTGTGATGCACTGCCCTATGCTGTGTTATGGAAGGTTGCATCTGATCAGTCACAGTGGATTACATTATATACCAAAACAAATTTTAACATTCCAGTCGCATCATATTACAAGAGACAGCCTGTAGGCAATTTGAGTTTGAGACTTTTGAAGGGTAATTTTCATGTGCAAGATTAAAATGCCAATCTGTCAAAGGTCAGCACATAGGTTGGTATCAACTATCTACTATGGAATTTGGAAGCTTGTTATTCCATAAGTTTTGCACAGGATTAATTTAAACAAATGAATGGAAACAAGAGATCAGGAAACAGCCTTAAGAGAATCCATTCCTGTAATGCTATGTGGGGAATTAGTTTAGGATACAGGGTGAAGAGGACAGGGCAATGGTCCAGGCTAAGATGCCACTTACAAAGATAAGTGGCATCTTAGCATGCAGAAGGAATGTGGGCATGGCAAAATTTCAGAAGGGACCCTCCTTCATTTCTTGGGCTATAAAGGTGACAGGGGAGAAATGTACTTTAAGACTTGTAAGATTCTGCTAATGTAATTACAATAAAGTAGAGCTAATACTTTTAGCCATGCTTGTCTTGATGGGCATAATGTTGTCTGGACTATATCATAAGACTGTCAGTATCAAAGCCATTATACAACAGCACATTTAAAATCAAGCCTATTTAAGTAAGGTTATCTGTTTCCCATAAGAAGAGTAGTTCGTATTAACTATAAAAAATGCAGCAATAACAGGATAAGTAAAAATACAAGTTATGTTTTGTAATTAGTTTAGAATAATTATGCTTAATTTCTGGTTGCCAAAATTTGCTCATCTCTTAGACATTAAGAGATTTTGCAGTATAAACAAGGATTCTTCTCATAAGTTTTCTCTGTTATAGCATCATAAATATGAAATGCTTTTTCTCCAGAAATCTGTTAGATGCTCACTTACAGCAGATTACTAAGACCCATGTGTTCCATTAAGAATTTATGTATGATTAGTGACCACTAAAACAAACTAGGCAAAAGTTCTGGTTTGTTTTTCTTGTTGATTTGACTGATTTATATTGGTTTATTGAAGTTTATTAGTAGATATATTATTGTTACCATTCTGTGTGTGTGTGTGTGTGTGTGTGTGTGTGTGTGTTATTGCTATGTGATGTTTCAGAGGAACAATTTGATTCAATGGAGATTAAACCACTTTCAAATCGAATGTTTGAATTATATATCTGGTGTGAGTCAAAGTTTTGAACTGAACTAGGTGCTTTCAGATTACTTTGAAAAATTAAGAAGCAAATTGATAATTCATTTTACTTATTAAGCAGAATTTCAATTATTGTTTGCTTTCCTTTTATTGGGAGGATAAATGGTATAATGAGTTCTCCATATTGACATGAACAGCTGACAATAAGCTTTGCCTATTGAGCTTGGGAAGGAAATAAACTATGTCATTTGCTGCTGTGCTGTTTGTGTCTTATCCCTTAAGTCAATTTTGTTAAGGTATGTTGTTTCATGGACAAGAAATAGAAATTTGTATTTATTCTACTCTACTTTTACTCTATCTATCTTTACGCATATCCTTTATCCTTATTCCTATTCACAAGTGAACTAACGTTTAAAGTACCAAAGGAGCAAGACAAGAAATAAATCAAACCAAACACTGGCATATGCTCACATTCAAGACTGTGTTCAGGGGCATAATATGGAAACCTTATTGCTGAAGGACTTGATGGTACAGTTCACTTGACTGTGTGCTAATTTATTATGATTTAGTAGTGTCATTTAAAGTTAGGCTATGGCCAAAAATGATCACTTTCTTCATCTGCACCTTTGCACATACTGGATTTCTTGGAATAATCATGCCTAGATTAGTAAAATGATATAGTGTAAGGCATCCCAAGGATCAGAAAAAGTCAAGCAAACAACAATAACAACAAAAAACCCCAAGACAATTCCTTTTTGCCGCCCATCGGATCCTAGAGATTCTGCAGCTCTTGAGATCTGAAAGCTTATAGATGGTTTTACTGTGCATAACAACTGATATATAAGCTTCAGAATTTACTTTTAATACATCCTCTTCTCACATATTAGGAAGAAAAGGTCTTGGTTTGATCAGGACTGTGTACAAGTCAGTACACTTTTAGTCTTAGCCTTCAAATGTATGAATCCATTAACTGACTTATCATTAGAAATCAACTTCTACTGTAGATTTTTAAAAAAGCAATAACTGGGAACACC
The DNA here is from genome assembly GCA_032468215.1 of Stegonotus admiraltiensis. NCBI lineage: Eukaryota > Metazoa > Chordata > Lepidosauria > Squamata > Colubridae > Stegonotus > Stegonotus admiraltiensis. Next base: position 1,234 of record JANHZT010003292.1, on the reverse strand, counting down.
TATTACAGACCACCAAAAAAGTCTACTGTCTTCTAGAAGAGAACTGAAAGAATTTCAACCAACAGTTGAAGGTAAGATTGTATAGATCTTCTTCCAGTTTTTCATGTCAACTAATCCACCAAATTGGCTACTAAATGTAGAAAGTGATAAAAATGTCCTCGACAGACATACATGACTGTACTTACCAAAGTGGCAAGGCAAAAAATATATCTTAAACAAGCAGAAAATATATGGAAATCTCAGGCAGGCACTCTCATAATCCATATGAGTATAAGAAGGGGAGATAATATGATACAATCAGACTTCCAAAACACTATTAAATCCAAGTGTCTCAATCACCAATCTCAATAAAAGTAGTTTTAGCCTTCCTGTGCAGTTGATTCTTGATATGGTCTACCTGGTGAGTTGACAATAATCTCCCAGTTAGAAATTGTCAATTAATGAGACAATTAAAAAAACATTAAATGTCTTTTTAGTGATTTGATACCTGCTATATAGGGAACCTTGATTGGTTAGCTACTGTTCTTGCATCCTTATTCATCCACATCAGTAATAGTTTTCATATACCTAATGACTGGAACCTGTCTCTTACTATTTCACTCTTTAAGAAGGATAATAGCACAGATTCATCCAATTATAGACCAATTAGTATCCTAGTATTCCCAGTAAACTATACACACTTCTTATTTTATAAGCTTCTTGAGTGGTTGTAACAGTAGGAAAATTTTGCTGATGAACAAGCAAGCTTTAGGGAGATTGGATCAACCCAGGATTAATGTGCTATCCTGCAGTTTTTGGTGCAGCAGTATATGCATGTACACACATATGTTCCCTATGTGTCACTTTTATTTATCTAAAATCAGCATTTCATTCTATATCTGGAAAAAGCTGTTGCAATCAACTCTGGATCAGAGGTTCCTATTCTTAATTAGAATCCTGCATCATAACAGTATCACATAAGTTAGATGCAGCAGTAATGGCCAGTTCTTTGCAGATATTTCTATGCAGAAAAGAGTGAAAAGCGGCTGTAACTTTCCTCGCCTCTTTAATATATATGTCAACTCTATAATCACCAAAATAACTACAGTGGAATTCCACCCACCCATAATATTTTGTTAAGAATTGTGAATCACTTGAAGATGTGTGGTATAGAAATTAATTGAATGAATGAATGAATGAATGAATGAATGAATGAATGAATAAATAAATAAATAAATAAATAAATAAATAAATA
>JANHZT010003291.1:142095-163236 GCA_032468215.1 Stegonotus admiraltiensis | reverse complement strand
TAGATGTGAGGCACAGACGGATAGAACTTAAGCCATTTAATCAGTAACAGCAGTATGCTAACAGGCAACAGGGAAACTGGCAACAACAACAGAACGGGCTGCTGCTATTTATCTGTCAAACAGGCCGACCAATAGCATCCATTTTCCCGCCAGCAGAACTGTCATGCTTCAGCCAATGGGAGGTGTTTCCTTATTACTGTGCTCCAGCATGGCAGAATATACAACACTCCTCCCCACTTGAATGGCGCATGCGTAATCAGCCAAATACACTGGGCGCCTGCGACTTCTCCCTAAGCGATGCAGAGCCGGAGCGCATACAGGCAGGGACGGTGATGGCTGTTGCCTGGGTCTTTCGGGAGATTCTGGTGAAGGTGGCCCTGGTTCATTGGGGGGCTCAGTTGTAGGAGGAAGACCCTCTTCCCCAGGTGAGTCGGGCAGGTTTGGTGCATCAGACTCTTTAGGCAGTACAACTTGGTCAGGGCAAACTGTGTCTTGCGGGAGGGGGGTGGAGGCGAAATGGTGCCCTCGGAGCTGATCGATGTGTCACCTCCAAATCCATCCATCTTCTAATTCAACCCTATAAGAACGGGGTCCAGTTACTAAAATAATGCAGACCAGCAACCAACGCGGTTCTCCCCCGAAGTTCTGGGCATAGACAAGGTCCTCTGCATTAAAAGTTCGGACCCAGCTGGTAGAGTCCGGGGGGGGGGCATCTGTAGTATAACTAGGGTGCAATCTGTCCAGGGTCGTTCAGAGCCAGCGGCCCATGAGTAGTTCTGCAGGGCTGCGATTTGTCGTGGGGCAAGGGGTTGTGTGCTGTGCCAGGAGATATTTTGTGACCTTCTCTTGCCAGTTGGTTGGACTTAGTCTATCTAGGACATCTTTAGCTGCTCAGATTGCTCTTTCAGCCAATCTGTTACTGGCCAGATGAAAAGGAGCAACCAATGCTTGCCAAATGCCCAGTTCAGCCAGGAACACCTGGAATGCAGCTGAGGTGAACTGCAGCCCATTGTCTAACACGACCAAGTCGGGCAGGCTGTGGGTAGCAAACCATTTCCATAGAGCCCTGTTAACAGCATCTGAAGTGGTTGATGCCATGAGCATGACCCATTTGGAATAGACATCAACTGCTATTAAAAAGGTCTGTCCCAGGAAAGGGCCAGCCAGATCTATGTGGATCCTGGACCATGGGCCTCTAGGGGTCTCCCAGACCCTGGAAGGGGCTATGGGGGGTGCAGGGCAAGACTGCTGGCAACTCTGACATTCCCCTACTCTGTCTGCAATAGACTGGTCTAATTTTGGCCACCACACGTAACTGTGGCCTAATGCCTTCATCCTGGCTATGCCAGGATGACCATTGTGTAAACTGCCCAATATGGGAGGTTGTAATTTCGGAGGGACCATACCCTGCTTCCACACAGCAAACAGCCCTTCAAGACAGACAGCTCATGCTGTCTGGTCTTGTATGGCATGAACTCTTCGGATACATGTCCTGGTGGCCACCCCTTACGCACCCAATCTAAAACTTGAGTGAGAGTTGGGTCTCGGAAAGCGTATTTAGCTATGTCTGCTGCTGTGATTGGCATTTTAGTGTCAATGATGAGTAAAACAGATGCTACTGGTGCTGGGTCCTGGATTGCTATGGGAAGAGGGCAACGGCTGAGGCTGTCTGTATTGTACAGTTCCTTTCCTGGCCGACATGTGAGGTGATAATTATATGCAGCCAGGAAAACAGACCATCTGGACATTCAGGTCGACATAATTTGGGGGGTTTGTCTGTTCCCTGATAATATCCCTAGGAGAGGCTTGTGATCCGTGACCAACTGGAAAACATGGCCATAAACTTAGTCATGGAACCGTTTAACGGCATCGATGGCTGTCAAAGCCTCTTTATCCAGCTGACTGTAATTTCTTTCCACAGAGGAAAGTGTTCTGGAGAAGTAAGCAATTGGTGCTTCCACTCCATTTGGCAACTGGTGGCTAAGAACAGCCCCAATGCCATATGGAGAGGTGTCACAAACCAAGGTGAGGGGCAGCTGTTCGCTGTACTGTACAAGCACAGCCTCTGACGTGAGGAGGCCTTTAACTGCTGAAAAAGCAGCGGCCTGAGCCCATCCCCAGACCCAAGGTGTCTTGCTGTCCAGCAGCCTGTGAAGAGGCTCTGCCAGCGATGCCTTATGCAGTAGGAAAATGCTATAAAAATTGAGGAGGCCTAGAAAGACCTGCAGCTCCGTCTTGTTTGTAGGGGCTGGTGCGTTCTTAGTGGCTTCCACCTTGGAAAGGGTGGGGTGAATGCCTCTAGCATCAATAAGGAATCCCAGGAATTCTACCTGAGGAACTCCAAACTTACACTTGGCCTTCTTTAACTTGAGGCCCTTCTGTTTGAATCGGGTTAGCACTTGACGTATTTTGTCGATGAGAGTTGATTTGCTGCTAGCAGAAATCAAAATGTCATCAAAATAAGGAATGACCCCAGGGATTCCATGCAGCAACCGTTCCATAAGGCTCTGGAATAATCCAGGAGCCACATTCACCCCGAACTTCAGGTGATTGCACTTAAAAGCACCACGGTGAGTGACAATGGTTTGGGCAGCAGCCGTGGCCTCATCAACAGGAAGTTGTTGATATACCTGGGACATGTCTAGTTTGGCGAATATTGAGCTCTGCCCCAGGGAATGTAGTAGGTGTTGGACCACAGGAACTGGATATGGGTGAGCCTGCAATGCACGGTTGACAGTACATTTAAAATCAGCACAGATGCGTATAGAGCCATCCTGCTTAACTGGGATGACAATGGGCATTTCCCACTGGGAATGGTCAGTGGGCTCCAGGACTCCCTGTGCTATTAATTTATCCAGTTCCACATCTACTTTTGGGTGGAGTGCAAAAGGCACTCGCCTGGGTTTGAGCCGAATTGGGGCCACCTGGGGATCCAAATTGAGGGATATAGGGGTCCCTGTATATTTACCAAGAGAGCCATCAAAGACCTTAGCAAACTCAGTGGTTAAGGCTTCGAAGTCATCTGTGGTGGTAGCGTGGATGCCACTGATGTTGAGATCCAAAGCCTCGAACCAGTCAAGCCCTAGCAAACTAGGAACTATGACCAGTGATAGGTGGCCTGAAAATTTGCCCTTTTCTACTCTGAAATGGGCCCATCTCATAATGGGAATATTGTTGCCTTGGTAGTCATGGAGCCTGGTATGGGGAAATTTGTCTCTTGTAAGGTAGTCCTACAGACCCTAGCGAGGTGCCCCTTTTTTCCACATCTCCGGCAGATGGCAGATTTAAACTGGCAGACAGATCTGTGGTGATTTTCCCTGCAGCCAATGCAGGTCAATGGCTGGAGTTTCCTGTCAGCTGGCCGCCTGTCTTGCAGGGCTGGTTTTACGAGGCTCACGTCAGCTTCGTTGTCTGAGGCACCATCACAGGACTCCTCATCATGGTGTTCAGCAGTGGAGCGGCCCATGGGGGTGGCAATTGAAGACCTGTGCATCTCAGCAGTCGATTTATTTGACATTTCAGATGCACAGGCTTCTTCTAATGCAGACTGTAGAGTAATATTGCTCTTTGCTAAAAGGCGTCTCTGCAATCGAATGTCCCTCACTCCACACACCAGTTGCTTCAGGAGGGAATCATCCAAGTCAGCGAACTCACTGTCAATGGCAGCTGTCCTGAGGGATGCCATATATTGATTTATGGACTTGCCTTCCTTTTGAAGTATCTGATGAAAAGCATAGTGCTGCGCTTTTAACACTGATCAGCTGTAGGGTGGCCCTTTGAAGCCCCGTGGCAAGAGTTTAAACAGATTTTTTCCCTCTAGCCATCAGCTGGGACTAAGGAGACAGCAATAGATTAGGGGTGGGGCCAAATAAACGGTAAGAATAACGCAGGGAGTGGGGGGGGCAGAACCGGTTCAGTGACATAATATCGTCACCGCTACCGGCTCGGCAGAACCGGGCGGAACCGGGAGGAACCCACCACTGATTAAGAAGAATTGCCTTTTGGTGACAATGGTGACAAAAAGTCAACATTGCTCCACAACATCTAGATCAATGCATGAAGAGTTCAACTAGCTCTTTTACTACTCAAGCATATACATAGGAATCTTCTCAGATTGAAAGTTTGCCTCTCGGTGAAACCTAGATAAGGTTCAGTAACATTCAAGGAGGTCAAACTTTGCCATTTTGTGCCCATGTATGGATGCTAATTCTTCATTTGACTCCATCCCTTGGCTCAGCCAATCTCTTTCTGACCACTTTTTTCTTAATAGTCTTTATTCAACCTGTTTTAGTTTTAAAATCACATTTTCACTTTTAGTTATCGGTATCAACTCAAATTTCATATTTCCCATTTATGGCCTATTATTATATACATTATGTACACCTCTAAATACATAATATATTTTACTATATTATATAATTGTTCACCTTTAACATCAGTTTAGTATATTCTTCATACATGTAATATATATATTACATGTATGTACATGTTCCTTTTACCCTTTAACATCCTTTATCATATTAATAAATATATACAATTTAACCTACTTTCTATGTAGTCTTTATGCATTAATTTTACATCTAGTTTCCAGCCAATGATACCACATATTCCACCTTTTGTAATACTCTGTTTCCTCTCTTTTAGTTCCATGGTTAATTTATCCATTTCTGCACAATCGAGCAGCTTTTTTTAATTATCATTGTGTTTGATGGCATGTTTTCCTGTTTCCAATTTTGGGCAAATGTAATTCTTGCTGCTGTTATAATGTGAATTATAATGTATTGAGTCTTTTTACTTATATTTCCTTTTATAATACCCAATAAGAACAACTCTGGTTTCAAATCATTTTTTTGTTCTGTAATTTCTTCTAACCTTTTTTAATTTTCATCCAATAGTTTTGAGCTTTCGGACATGTCCACCACACGTGATAAATGTCCCTTGTTTGTGACTAAATCTCCAACCATTTGGCTATCTATTGTGGTACATTTTGGCCAGCTTTGCCAGGGTTAAATGCCAACAATGAAACATTTTATAGATGTTTTCCTTATATGATTCCAACATCGTTAATTTATAATTTTTCTCCCATAATTTTTCACAATGTTCCAAATCGATGTAATAACTGAAATTTTTGGCTCAGATTATCATCGTCTCTTTCACTGTTTCCTCCTCCATTTTAAATTTTAAAAAACAATTGTAGGTTTTGGTTATCATTTTTTCCTCTGCCCCTAATAATATTTTATCCAGTTCTTCTTGTTCTCTTTGGAAGCCATAATTTTCTAAATCTTTTTTATACCTTGTTTGGATTTGTAGATATGGCCACCAATCTATTTCTATTCCTTGAGATTTTAAGTCTTGGTTAGATTTTAATTTTCCTTGGCCATCCAATAACTCATTATATGTCACCACCTTATTCCAGTCTAATACTTTGGGGTAGATCATGGCTTCCATGGTTGATAACCACCTCAGGATTTTTGTATAATAATTTCTCTTTACTTTCCCCCAAACATCTAACAAGGCATCTCTTACCTGATGCCTCTGAAAATATGTATGAAATTTATTTTTTCCCTCCCAAATGAATGCATGCTATCCAAGCTGTAAATCGTGGCCTTCTATTGTTAGTATCCTTTTATTTTTAAGAGTTATCCAATCCTTAAGCCATGTTATAGCTGCTGCTTGATAATAAAGTTCCCAATCCGTGAGTCCAAAACCTCCCTTACTTCTACTATTTTGTAAAAGTTTAAGTTTTATTTGAGCTATCTTCCCTAACCAAATAAATTTTAAGATTGTTTTATTTAATTCTACAAAAAAGTTTTTCCCAGGTTTTATTGGTACTGTTGAAATAAAAATAAGATTTTAGGTAAAATATTCATCTTTATTGTCGCAATTCTTCCAATTAGTGATAACTGCAGTTTTGTCCAGTTTTCCAAATCCTTTTGTATTTATTGTAGCAATTTTGTGTAGTTTTTCATTCTTTCTTCAGTTTATATGACAGCCACCTCCCTGGTTTGTTTGCGTATTCTAAAAAGTTTTTTGTTGTTGCTGTTTTAAGGTTGCGTAACATATCTTCTTGTAGCGTTAAATTGATTTTATGTTTCACTAAATCTCTTTCTTCTTTAATTTTATTATTCTGTAGTTCTTTTTGCAATGCACCTTCCAATTCTTTAATTTTTTCCTGAAATGTCTTTTGTTATTTTTTCTTTTTCTTATTTCTCCTTGTTAAACCTTGAATATACACTTTCATTGTATCCCATAGATTTTGTAGTGTTGTTTATTCTTTCCGGTTTTCGATAAAGAAAAATCCAAGTTCTTTTTCCATCATTTGTACAAATGGTTTCTCTTTTAAAATCCTCTGATTTAACGTCCATCTCACTTTTTTCCTTTGTCCCTTCCATTTTATTGTTAATGGATTGTGGTCAGCCCATGTATTTGGTAGTATCTCTATTTCTTCAATATCACTAATCAGTTCCGGATTAATTCCTGCCATATCAATTCTCGACCAAGAGTTGTGTGGATTAGAGAAGAAAGTATATTTCTTCCTTGGATTTAATTCTCTCCATGCGCTTTTCTGACCACTTTTAAGAATGAAAAGTAAAGTGCAAAAACTACATTCCTGTACTCACAGTGGAGTAATCTCAAATGAACCCAGTGCAAGCAAAAACTCGTACATTGAAATTGACTTGTCCTTTAAATTCTCAAATTGAATTAATAGACTTTGAAATATAGAAAAGTTATAATTTTGAGAAGTCTGTCTTTGAATGTATGTATGTTATTCCTGAGAATCTGCGGGGGACGGAGGTAAGTGACATTATCTACTGTATGCTATGATATCATGGTGCAATGATTTGATTATATAATTATACATTATTCAACCTGCATTATTTGCATGTTGATGTCATGTGCATTATTTGCATGTTGATGTCATGATTACCATGAGTTTATTAAGAGTGCATAAGCTAATTTCAACTGTGAAAAAGTCTGGAGAACCCTGCACATACCAGCTATTTTATTAACCTGCTTAATAAAATTCTAGCTGGGAATTCTGGTCGATTCAGACATTTGATTGGAGAAGATGGAAAACAACTGCTCCATGGAAAAAGAAGTGGTCTAAAGCATGTAGAAAATCTCAGTTAAACAGTTCGAGGGGAAAATATGCATTTCAGACCTAACAAAAAAAAAAAATTGAATCAATAGCAATGAGGTGAACCAGTATCATAAAAGCTACAATAATATTGAAAAGTAGATTGCGCAATAATTTTGCTGTATGAGAATTTTAATAGATAGGTGAACGAATTAATAAATCAATCAATCGATGAGTAAAAGAAATCTTCATTCATCATTTCAGACAGTCTCAACAAAACTGAGATGAGTAAAATCTTCTAATTATGGCTGCCACCTCCATTAGGAACTGAAGCATGTTTCAAGTGGCTTGAGTGAAAGTTCAGGTACTGGTGCAATAATGCACTCTTTGTTCTCATTTGTTTGATGACTTAGGCTTAATTTCTCCTGTCTTTATCAGAGAACTTAAACTTGACCCAATTAATTTAATGCTTGAAATAAAATGAGCAAGGAAAGCGAGCAGTTATTTCCAAGACATGGGATGAAGGCAATAGAGTGCAGAAATACAGTAAGCAATTTTCTTCCACAGGCACCTGAGTGCCTTCTTTTTGGTATTTATTCCTGTGGAATGTATTGCTTTCTACTGAATTTCCGGCAGCTCCATGGGAGACAACACCATCCGTCTTATTTCATCTTTTAACAAGGACTTGATGAGGTGACAAAGGACTGATTCTTAAAAACACATTACCTGTTATGCGAGGCATTGTGTGACAGGAAGAACTATCTTACTGACAGGCACCTGACAGCAGATTTGTTGATTTCATGGTCACTTCATTTAAAGTAACAACAGGGTGAAATATGCCATCTGATAATCTCTTTGAATGTTGACTGTGAAAAGCACTTAACATTTCTGCCAGCTACTACTACTACTACAGAATCTGTTCCTCAATATGTGCAGTCTTCAATGTCTCATTAATAATGTTCACATTTGCACACATCCAGTATATATACACACAATTATTGTTTATTTTAAATATAAATTTTAGGAAGTAATTCTAAGAGTTTGCAAAAGTAAAGGATTAAAATCTGATATTAAATTATGATTTTTCAAATGATCTACATTAAAAAACATAATTGATATCTACAGCATTATTTCAACTTACACAGCTGGATGTTTACAAAGCTTTAATCATCATGAACCATAATAATACATTACATTTAAGAAGGTTGTCTTATATGTAAAAAAAACCACTGAATTATTCAGAATAAAGAAATAATTAACACACTAAGACTGTATGTAGAAAATGTAAGAAATTACATGCATTCTGGGACAAAACAAAAACAAACTTCAAACCTTTATTTTAATTATATTATGGATATATACATAGCATAGCATAGCACAACACAGCACAGCACAGCACAGCACAGCATGTGTGTGTCCAAATGTCACCTTGGCCTTAAAGGGACACAAGGTGTGTGTGGGGAGGAGGCAGCTACAATTTAAAAGATAGCCTGGGATGGGATGAGACAATCCAGTAGCAACACTTAGAGTTTATGACATTAAGGAGGGAGATATGTGAACTAGGGCTACATACATGCTACTGACATGTTGACTGACTGCAACTATTCAATAAACAAAGATTTTAGGAATTCTTATATAAATAAATGTAAATAACCAGATAATAATATACAGCAAAATATACCTATAAAAAAAGTTTAAATAGATCAATCATATCCTAAATGGCAGAGAGATTCAATTTTGGCAATGAAGGGAATGGTGGCATTTCATATTCCTTGAGGTTATGTTTTATAGAGCTTTGTAGTTAATAACTTTTTTAAAAAAAAATTCAGCCTGGAAGCCTAGAGGTAACCAGTATGGTGACTTCAAAACTTATGCTGTCCTTCAATTGTGGATATCACTAATCACAGCCTATTTGCAGCATTTTAAACCAATTTCAAAGATAAGCCTGAGAACAAGTTTCATAACTTTTGAACTTCTTTAAGAGCCCTGAAGATTGATAGGAAAAGTAAAAATACTTTAAACAGATTGCAAGTATTCATTAGGTTGGTTCCAAAGGCTGTAATAGGGCTGGCAAAAACTATTTTTTCTATTCCCTTTCTTGGAAGTTCACTTATTTCCCAAACTAGTTCTTCAAAAGATCAGATGATTTGAATGTAAGTTTCATGTGATATGCTATGAGGAAGAGACACATTGCCAAATTTAAGTGACAGCTTTATAAATATGACAACTCTTTTAGAGGTCCTAAATACCATGACTAATATTCCATGTAAAGCAATGGTTATTGCTAATGAAATTGAGTGTGTATTCATCAGTGATATACTCTTAAATATCAGATGGGGAGGTGAAATCAGTTATTGCTTTTGAGTATGCCGAGATATCTGGCTGGCTGCTATTGCAAATAATATGCTGGGCTTAGAGATTTTGTTCTAAAACCACTTTGGGGAAACTAAAAAGCAATAGCATTAATTCATGAAATTATCATACCAGTATTTGCATCTTATATTGTGTTATTATACAAGATGGTAATTTAAGTTATGATACCAGCCATAAAATTAACAGGACAGCACCAATATATGCTCTATACCCACCAAAAAGTTACAAGTTCCCATGGTCAAATGAATATCTGTATTTTTAACAAATAAAATATAGGCAGTTTTCAAAAGAAAAACTGATGCAATATTTAGGTAAGAACATGCTTAAGATTATAGTTTATTGAGAAAAATTTACATTTTGTCAGTATTAAAGCTATTCTGAATCTTTTAAAACTTAAATTTAAAAGTTATTAGAGTTATTGATATTAAAGTCAGGAATCAGATCTGGCATGTACATTAGTTACTTGATTAGACATTCCCCCCCTGTTCTTCTTCTGACATAGACGCTCAAAAGCAAGATTCCACCGCCTTGATTTATACTGGTTAATCTGAGACATGATGAACACCACTTTGAATATTTTATGCTTTAACTTTCTGGGTTTTTTTAAGCAATAAATGCCAACCAGAAAAAGGCTGGTTAAAATGTATACTTTCTGTGAGAGATTTTTGACACCTTCAATGCTTGTGAAAGCTGAGGGGTTGACGGCACTAGTCAAATACAGTTGAGTGAGCAGACTGCCGACATCCCACATTCCACCTCCAGTGCAGTTCAACCGTGACCTGCAGGGACCAGCCTTCTCTCTCTCTCTCTCTCTCTCTCTCTCTCTCTCTTTCTCTTTCTCTCATACACATACACTCACACACATTCATTTACTTTCTTCCAAGTATTTTAGTTCCAAATCTTTGTTCATGGCTAAGGAAAAAAAAATACTAGAATGATTCTGTAATTTCAGATTTTGGCTAAACAGGGTATCAAATGTTTACATAGGATCTTTATTTAAAGTAGAAATCATGTTGTTGACAAACTGTCTAAACTAACATCAGGGATTTTGTTTCTAATATGGGAAAATCGTTTAGCGAGTCTTATGCAAATTGGTTTGCTTTTCTATCTTCTTTGTCCAGAAGATTTCCCCAGGGGAACCATAGCACCTTATTCTAAGAGTTTTATAATTGATTAGAAGAAGCGTCACACTTAAACAAAGGTCACTTTTTTAAAAAAAAAATCTTTAATATGAAGATCAATCTATACATTATTTTTACCATGCTATAATTTACAGTGTTTTTCAGTGAGTGTTTTATGCACATTACAAATACTGACCAACATTGGCTAAAGAACATTAAATTTGGATATAGCCACCTGAGGTTCACATAATTTCCCAGCTATGAGATTCATTAGGTGCCTTCAGACAAGAACAGATAAATCTATATTTTCTCTAATGACAGCTACTCTAATTATTGATAAAGAATAACTCAAAGCCAATGGTAGAATATTCATCTGCCTTCTTAAAAGAAAACAGCACCATTTTCACTTTGGCCTCTAGGAACATAACTTTCCCTTTCTCTTTTCCCTTCTCATCTCTTTATTTATTTCTGAATGATAGATTCCTCTTTTGTTTTTGCCTGTGTTCATCCATTATATTATTTTATATTATTAAACTATTTAGGAGCCCTCGTCCTCTTTACAACAATTTCATAGAAATTCATAGTATTAGTACAAAATGTAAAATAACCGAGTACTAACATAAATGCTTTCCAGGAATTGTAGCACACAAATAAAAACACATACAGTTTTCTTCTCCCCCCAAAAAATATTTCTGTAAAATAACAAATTATATAAAAAATTACAAGATTCTCAGTATGAATTTGTCCAGATAATATTAAGGTGAAATTGCTGATTTATAGGTAAAAAATTGTGGATGAAAAACCATGTCTCCCAATTACTCTTCCCCAAATCCTCTTTTTCCCCTTTTGGTAGCTGATTCACTATTAGTTTTTTTTCCATTTGCTGATATTATATATAGCTAGATAGCTAGATAGCTAGATAGCTAGATATATCTCCACCCATCTAGGTGGCAACCAACAAAGCTAGAACAATGAATAAGTACATAAAATACTTATAATTATTAATTATAAAAACATTAAAAGAAAGAGAACAAAATAAGGAAATAATAAATGAAGGGATGTTAATCATAACAAAGCCACTTCACAAGTTCAGCCATCCACGGAGTTCCCAGGATTGCTGGTATTACTGGATTTTAAGGGATCTTTGGAAGTTCAAACATAATGAGGCCCAGTGCACCTCAGGAATGGGGAAAACATTCTAGAATGAGGGCACCACAGCAGAAAATGTCCACCACCTAGGGTCTGCCAAATATAGTTCCCTAGCTGACAGAACCTAGAACATGACCTGTCTGCTGGATCTAGTGAAATCAGCAGATGAAATCAGGGAGAGGCAATCATTCAACATAACCCATGCCATGAACGCTTTGAAAGATTCTCACCCAGCAACTGAAACTGGACCTGGATAGAAACTGATAAGCAACTCTGCTTGCCAACCAGAGTTATACTGTGTGTTCTACCAGAATCATGCATAAATCAGTCACAGAGCGGGTCAGAACCTGAGTGGGCAGTGTGCTCTCTCTTTAGGAAGTGAAGGGTCTCCTGAGATATTCCCCCATTCCTTTGTTCCAGGAAGGATGTTTCTAGAAACACAGAGAGTGTGGGAATTATTTGTCCATTATACAAGCCTTATCCCAGGCTCTGGGGCAGAAAGCTGCAAATAAACTGTTGAAAGAGTTGAGAAAAAAAGCCCAGTCACTATCCTGTGGACTCATTTCCCCTCTAAACTGCTCATGCCATCATATTTTGCACCAGCTGAGGTTTCCAGATATTCTTCAAGGCAACGTTATTCAACTGAGAGGTGACCAGGGCATGAGTGACTGTGAGTAGGGCCCTAAAAAAAAACCACAATTGGCATACAATACAAAGTTGTGCAAAGACCCTCCTAGCCATGACTTCCATTTGCTCATCAAGCAGGAGTTTTGAGTCTAAGTGGATTCCACATTGCACAGAGGGTTTGGCACAACGCAGTCCAGCACCAAAGATAGTATAATCCCAGAACTGGAGTGTGGGGTGAATCAGCATAACATGGTGCCATCCACCTCCAGTCCTCTAAGACAATGGTCTCCAACCTTTCCAGTTTTGAGGATCACCAATGGTGGTGGTGTATGGGGAAGAGAAGATGTTTTTGTGTGTGCATGCTGATTTTGCAATGGCAGCTTTGTGCACCCATGTGCTTCTCCCCTGCTTGTGCAGCCCGGTTCCCTACAGGCTGAGGCCCGGCACCAAGCTATGGACCGGGTTTTGAGTACCCCTGCTCTAAGACAATCCAGATGGATACCATGGTCAATGGTATTGCCAAGATGTCAAGTAAGCCAAAAATAGATATACATCCACTATCCCACTCATTCCAAAGCACAACCAATGCCATATCCATTACGCACCCAGGTATGAATCATGATTGAAAAGGATCCAGATAATCCTTTTCAATGTGCCTATTATCCAATACCATCTGTATGAAATACTAAAGCACTAAATGTTATTAAAAATATTAATTTCTCCTCAAACCTAGTAAAGCAATAAAGACAGTAAATCACAATTAATACTCTACAGGATATATAGTAAAGCACCATGGATAGATAGCATGGGAAATACAAAAAAACTGTTTCCCAATATTAAAATGCCTAGGAGAAAAAGTCGTTAGAAAAAGTACAAGCTGAAAAGGCAGAAGCACCCATTCCAGGAATGTATTCCTAGGGGTGGGGTGGGGGATTGAGAGGAGGTTCATAAGTGAGAAATGCAATCTGAGAAGGTCTTCTCCTTCACAGAAACCCAATTTATGTTATTTAGCAGAGAGACCTATAGAAGGGTCTCCTAAGATGACAGAAGATTTTGGAGATGTATACAAAAGAGAAGGCATTACCTATAATACTCTAACTATTAAGCTATTCAGGCTATTTCTGAACTTGGAGTTCAGCTGATGGGAATAAAAACTTTGAAAAACAACTTAGAAACAAGAATTATTATGAGAATTAAATTCTCCTTCTCTTTTTCCATTCATCCTCTTGCTCTTACATTAGTTAGCATTATTTGTCTATTGTTTGTTTTCAATTCTATGTCTTTAATGGCACAGTAGGAATTCTCAGGGAAGATTACAGATTCAAATAAAATGTAATAATATCAGACAAAAACAACACGACTAAAAATATACAATCATAACAGCTTCACATTATATGGCAGTAATGAGAAGCATGGGTGAATTTGTCAAGTTTGACTCTGCTCAGTCTCTTGTTTTCACACAACTATGTTTTCGTTTGCATGTATGTTGAAAAAGAGTGAATCAGATAAGATTACATTAAAATACAAACAATACACATTTTTCCTTTGTTCTAAATCATTCTTTGGGAATCCAGGCTTTGCTTCCTAATACTCCTCTTTTGTCTCATCTTCCTGGAACAATGATATGTAAAGCTATTCTACTTTAGATAAGAGATTTAAGAAAACGCTGTAGTTATATTTATACATGTGAAAAAAATAACTTTGGTAACAAATGTGAAAATTAAGAGCCAAGTATTACGTTAACAGTCACATTATGGTAAATTATTTACTGGATAGATCAGTTTGAACCAGAACCTTCACAAATGTACTCAAAACACCCCGCAACCCCTAAAAATGGCGGTGGGACAGGCAGGAATTTTCAGCTCTTGCTTGGAAATGCAGCAAGAACAATCATTTCCAAATTTCTCCCTTTCTCCATCCAAATATAAAGCTCAAACTACAAATAGTTGTCACAGAACAGTGAAAATATTACTGCAGAATAGATATAAATAATAACTCTAATAAATAATAATGCAACTCAATTATGGAAGATGCCACACCATTGGTTGGGCATGTACAACATTCTTAACTGGAGCAAGCAATATTTTAGTGGGCAAGGACTATATTAATTAATTAATTGAGCTTATTTTGGGTTTGCCTTACATCATAATGGCAAGAAATCATATCTCAGAAGTACATTAAGAGGGGGCTGGAGAGATCACAAAAAGATGAATTAGCAGTTATAGGTATAACAAATCACCCATCTCTAAATTAACTAATAAAGACTATTTAAGTGATCAAATGATTGAGAAATTACCAACCAGCAGACAGTCTTTTCAGTAGACTTAGACATACCCAGTTCCTGCAACCATTCTTCTTATGTTTTAGCCTTCAGCCCCCGCCCCCCACCCATGATCTTTGTCGCTCTTTTCTGTACTCTTTCCAAAGTCTCAACACCTTTATTAACTGCAAAATGGCATTGCTATTTAAGAGGGTATTTTCCATCCATAACTATATTGAACTCATTGTTTTTATCTTTCAGTCCTCTGCAGGATATTGAAAGAGAAATGAAAACGAAGAGAGGTTTTAGGCATGTTTGGAACACGTGATATACAAGTGTCTGCATGAATTCCTGCTCTCACCGCCCACTATTTCAGAGGCTCCCTTCAAAATTAATGCAAGTAGCAAATCAAGGAGAGAGCCAATGCTCAATTACATCATTAATACAGTGTATTCAAACAATCCATCTCTAGTGTCTTTGGCACATGCACAGAAAAAAGGCAAATGTGCTTTACTAAAGCATCGTAGGATGAAAACTGTGAAGCAGCAGTGAAGAAGAGATGTGGTACTACATGGGGGATAGTGTTCTAACAATAAAGGTCTGCTGTTTCAGTCTGCCAAACAACATAATGACTCATCCAGGCAGAAAAATATTACCACCCTGGGAATACTTGGAATGTCTCAGTTTGAGAGTAATTAGGGACTAAACTATACTTGGCATGCTTCAGTGATGAAATGAAAAAATAGCCAATACCTCTGGTCAAGTTCTGATTGGGGAGAATAAAATGAATATGCTATTCAGTCAACTTTGACCACAGACAAGGAATGGGTAGTAATTTATAATTCTCATATCAACGCAAATTATATCATCTCAAAAAGTAATCTTTAAAATTCTCTGAATCAATATATGCATCCAGAATCCACGATTTTGTTGTTTTTTTACACATCCACCAAAAATGCTAAAAAAAAAAAGTCCCCTCTTGCCCACATTTCCAACATAAATTTGTAATGTCCCCATATATTCCAGAAAACCTCTCTGGTGACATTGACCAATGGTGCATCCTTTTATAAAAATTCTCCTGAAGACTACAAGATTTCAGTCCTGTATATTACAACACAACTCTCCAAGCCCACTTCAACTCAAACTCCCTCACTTACTCATTTCCCATTTCAAATTTTAGTAAAAGTTTACCAAATTTAACAATTACAAGCTCATAATTTGTACACAATTCTATTTCAAACTCAGTCTTTAAAAAGTTTAAAGTTAAAATCACAATTTTTGTGTCAACTGTTAAGTCTTTCTAACAATTGTAAATAACACAACTGTAAATTGACAACTATATCCCAACACCACTAGTTTTTCTCTTGATTTTATTTTACATTTCCCTTGACAAAATTCTAGTATGTTATGATATTTATGTTTGCCTATTATCTCTGTAAAATGGTTCCTGTGCTGAGAGCCACAAAGATATCTTTGGTCATCCTTGGGCACAATGTGGGTTTGTATTTATTCCATATTCTCAATATGGCACATCTAACAATGATTTTTAAAATCCATATTAACTTTGACTTTATCCGTGCCATCCAAATCTCAGGTCAAGTCCTTCTAACTCCAAAAGCTTTCTATTTCTCAGCAATGCTCACTCTTTTAACCAAACTAAATAGCAAACTCCAAAATACAATTTCAAATGAGGTAAACTCAAACTTTCCCTTTCTTTTGAATCTTATAACACCTTATACTTAACTCGTGTTTTAAATTTGCCACACAAATTTAAATGTATCTTCTGCCATTGTTTAAAAATGTATCAGTTGTCAAAACTGGGATTGTCTGAAGCAACAACATTTGAGGCAAGACATTCATTTTTATCATAGAAATTCTCCCAAGTAATGACAGTTGTAGTTTCTCCCATCTTAACATGTCTTTTTAAACTTCATTTCATGTTTTAACATAGTTAGTTCAAAATAAAATACAATTAGTATTTGTCATAGTAATACCCATATTTTTTACCTTTTTCTCAAACTTAAAACTCATTTTATTCATCACTTCTGGGTGAACTTCTATTTTTAGAAGTTCACTTCTAATAATGTTAACTTCTTATAATGCATCAAATTATTTTAATTTCACATTAATATTACAATTCCCTTAAAAGCAGGGGTCCCCAACCTTTTGGTAGTGGTGGCTTCGGAGGCTGGGGAGGGAATGGTTTTGTGTATGCATCCTAAATCCCACACATGCACAAATGAAGCTTCACATGCTCACCCACCACTTCGGCAGCCCAGCTCCCAACAGGCCTCAGCCCAGTAGCTGTCTGTGGCCCAGGATGGGGACCCCTGCTTTAACGGATCTTTCAGAACCAATCAAGTAATCTGCAAAAGCCCTTAATTTATAAATTTCTTTTTTAATCTAGTCCCATTATCCTCTCATCTTGTTTAGTATTTAGTATTTCAAGAACCAAATAAACAAAATAGGACACCCCTACCTTTTTTTATATCTCACAGGGTTTGTTAGATCTCCATTAACAATTATTTGTGCTTTCTGTGAAACATAAATTGATCTTAAAGTTCTCTCCAAATTTCTTACCTTCCAAAACCTCGAACAAAAAGCCTAGTTCAAATTGTCAAAGGCCTTCTCTGCATCTAAGAAAATCAATATGGCTTGTTTTCCATTGTGCTATTCCAAATACTCCAAAATACAGTATCTAATATATATGTAACGTTGTCCTTTAACTGTCTTTTAGGTAGAAACTTACATCGATCCTCATGAATAAAGTCCTGAAAAATTATTTCCAGACTTTCAGCTAGAATTGTTGTGAACAACTTGTAGTCATTATTTAATGATGTTATTGGCATATAGTTTTGTGTTAAAGTCAAATATTCTACCTCTTAGGTATTAATGCTAGATTGGCCTCTTTCCATCTCACTGGCACCTTTCCTCCCTGTAGGATAGAGCTCATTGTGTTTTGTAAAGGTTGTAAAAGTTCATCCTGAAAACATTTATAATGAGAGCCTGATAATCCATCTTGTCCAGCCACTTTTCCTAGTTTTATTTTTTCATATCTTCAGAATTTTTCCTTGTTGTTATAGATCCATTCATAAGCTGTCTCTGTTCCTCTGTAGTGCTTGGTAAATTTTGTTTCTTTAAATATTTAAATCTATTTTTCTCTAGAGAGATGACACTTCCGTGATACAAATAGGAATAATTTTGATGAAATGCTTTTCGTACGACCACATTGTACATTAAAAGAGCCTGTCCCTATTGTAATTTCAATACCACAGAATTGAGACCAGAGGTTTTTGTTTTGGGATTGATGGACAAATGGTTGGAGGGGGATTGTGGAACTTTTTTCTGTAAATGATGACTATGGGGGGATTATTGTACACACAAAGATGGAGATATTCAGCATTACCTACAATGGAGGAATGGTTGATGAGAATGATGGAACTTGTTGAGATGGCTGAATTGATTTCCTTGATGAGAGAAAAGACAATATCTATGTTTATTGCTTGCTGAAAATCCCTTATGGGTTTTTTTGTGTGAAACTGATAAAGGTGAACTTAAGATTTCTGGTCTTGATGACTAGGCTGGATAAATTGTGGAAAGAGGGAGTTGTGTGGTAACCACAGAGTAAGAGATAAATTTATAATTGTACTTACAACTGTTGTGGAAAGGATCAGAGACTGCTTCTCTGTATCATTTTTCTTTCTATTCTCTTTTTCTTTTCTTGCACTTTTGGTTTTCTTTCTGTTTTTAATTCTTTTTCATACCTTATATTAGTTTGTGTTAGCTTTTACCTTCCTTTATAAAAATCTTCAATAAAAATTATACAAAGAAAAGTAGAAATCACAAACAAGTGAAAAGTTTTGTCCTCTTTTATCATTGTAGTAGCAAGGATGTTATCTCTTCATCAGAACCTAACACACTACCCAGTATATTTCACTGGCTATGTTAGACACTGAGTAAAAAAATGGTTGTGATGTTTTGAGGATACGTATATCGGAAAGCTTCGAATATAAAAAAAAAATAAAGTATTGTTGCAAGATGTAATTGTTCATGCTCCTTTTAAGGGAATATTTTGGTTCAACTCATACCCGTACATAAACACGTTAACTTTCACAATAGGAAACTAATCTGAACTAAGATTCAGAATAAATTATTTCTCTCTAAAGCCACATTAGGCCAGATTAATAAACTCTAATAGATGTAAAAGCTAATACAACATTCAGCTATTGACATAAATATAAACATAAATTTCGAAGAAAATAACCTACTTTAGTAAAACTACCTGTGCAATAAAAATTAATGAACTCCAAATGATTTTGCATATCTCTACTAAATTGCATTTTGAAGCTCACTTCTTCAGGACATGCTGGGTGGTTTGATGCATTCCCACAATTCATCTTTTGGCTAAGCCGCTTTTAATTTAAATGCAATTAAAGGCTCAAAATGAACATTATGCATTAGATAAAGGCCCGAATCTGCAGACTATCATAAATATGATTTTCAGGAAAAAAATTAATTACAAGTCATTAGGGTACAAGTCATCTTCCTACAAATGTTGAGTTAAACTGCAAAATTAGTTTATGCGTTCCATTAAATGTTAAATACTGATTTTAAGCTATGCTTCAATGTCAGTTCAACTGGGCAGCTGAAAGAAAAACCCATCTTAATATTCTGTGGATTTAAAACTGAAGTCCCAAGCATGTTTTCAAAGAAGTCCCACTAAAATTATTGAAAACTGCTTCAGAGTAAATCACCTGAATCAAAGATTTATCTGTCTCTTCTCAAATGATCACGATGCAATTCAGACTTTGCTAGTTATTCAATAGGCACTGATGCTTCACAGGAAGCTCCCTGGTTACAAATGCTATTTCTGATATAGCCTCAAAATTTGTTTCAAGAAAAAACAAGGATCTTATTAAACATTGCCAACCCTCTGGGTAAACCATACAAGAAATACTAATAGATGAGCTAAATCTACTTTATTGTAAGGCCACATTAACAGAATCTTGCAAGTTGGGAAGTACAAAATTTCCTGTCGCCACTTTTAACTGCTTGATCCATTAGGGTGGATTCTTTATACTTTTTTCCCCCTGACCATTAAGCCATTGAGGGCTTCTCTTCTCTTGTCTGATTGTTTCTTAGACAGCATCTCTTCCCCACGTTCCCCTTGGTTGTTCCCACTTTCCATTACAAACATGAACACATCCTTAAAAAGTCCCTTGGATCATCCTGAAAGTACAAAAGAGACAGTGGAAGGCCATGGCCTATCAGGATAGGATAGACTCAGTTCGGCCTGATCAGGTTTAAAACTTTTAAAATGTGAATTATGGAAATTATTGAGTGCAGCTGCTGCATTTTGATGTAGTTGATTTGGGATTATTATATTTTTCAAATGGTCATGTATTACAAGGAAGAAGAAATTGTTAAATTCAACAATAAATCATACAATTATATTTATCGTCTTACTGCCTTTGTTTATAAATTTATTAGCAACACCTGATTTAGATATAAATAAAAGCCTCATTTGATAAATGAATACAATTAAAGAACATATTTCATTCTTCCATATTATATAGCAAACAAAAGACAAAACAGACACTCTTACAGTAGTGAGGTTCAAGTAACCTTACGTGAAAAAGTATGAAAGAATGAAAGAAAGCTAGATGAAACTTAACTAAGAGCTCAAGGTTGCAATTTTGTGACTTGCTGTGAGCAGGAAATTCAGTGCGCTCCAGGTATACAAGCTACAACACTGGCAAGAACTATTATTTCTATCTTTGAGCAATGTGACATTCTGCAATTTTAAGTCTTATGCGCATGTTTCAATGCGTCAAACTAATCTAAACCACTGCTATCAAATGTACCTCTAAGGCCAGAAGAAATCATTGCCATTTTGCTGTGATTCAAAATTCATTTAATATTGTTTGTTCTATACTTGTGCAAGGACATGTAACAGTTTTAGTACCAGATGAAACTGCTAGAGTGATTCATTTAGCAGCATATACTTTTGAAGCAAACATTATGTTCTGTTCATACAAATGTATTAACAGAGCTTTGAGACAGACAAAAGAGTTTTATTAAATCCCCCAAGTTCTCTATCTTGTTTCCCGCTGTGCTCTTCACAGTCAATATACTCTATTGTACTCTCCCAAGTTAACCCCAGCAGACTCAGGAGATGAGAGGGAGGAAACAGATACAATTTCTTGGTCCCCTGAAAAGCTGGAACAAATTCACTTCCATGAACATAGGCAATATAATAAAAACAAATAAATAGCAACATAGCAAAACTGTGGCAATTATTCTTTTTGAAATTATTTACAAAACATGAATATTATATTGAAGCAAATAAATGCAGCATAACAGAAATTCATGCTTGCATTAAAAAAAATCTTTTGAAAAATGCATTTTAATTTATAATAAGATGACTTTTAACTGGGTTTAAGCTATGTGAATGCTATGCTCCAACACTGGAAATTTTTAAGAAGATGTTGGATAACCATTTGTCTGAAGTAGTGTAGGGTTTCCTGCCTGGG
>JANHZT010003291.1:111135-122741 GCA_032468215.1 Stegonotus admiraltiensis | reverse complement strand
CCTCAGCTCCTCAGTAAACCAAGGAGCAAGGTGAGTTCGGCGACGGGTGAGAGGCCGCAAAGGCACGACACGGTCCAGAGCCCCGGCAGTCGCCCTATTCCAGGCGATCACCAGGTCTCCGGTCGAGTCGTGAGTCAGAGTCTCAGGAAATGGCCCAAACATATCCTTATAATATTCTGGTACTTAAAAGTAGAAGTCACTGGCTGAATAATGATATATCACTATTTTAAAAGAGGCATCTAAAATAAATCGTAAACAAAACTGATGAAAATTTGATGACCACTAAAGCCAACAAAACTCTAATGATGTTTACTATATTAAATAATTGAGAGGACGGAAAACAATTTACTGTTTAGGTGATTAGGTGTAAAACAAAATAGGAATCAAGTCAAGGACCGAACTGCCACATCTTTCTCATTTCTTTTGTGCACTGGGTCTTCTATTGCATCATCACACCTACCTTCTTGAATTTTTAGAAACAAGTAGTTCTCAACTTACAAATAGTCACATAGTTACTATTTGAAGTTATGACCTACTTGGAAAAAGGGAGTTACAACCTGTTCCAATGGTCACACACCCCAGCAATCACATGACTGCACTTCAGGCATCCAGCAACTTGGCCACACTTACAATGGTTTTGCCATTACTTCTGTTTTTGGACAAAACTGCACTATAGTAAACAATGGGTTTGCTTAATGACTGCAGCATTTGCTTGACAACTGTGGCATTTGTTTAATGACCACTCCTAAAAAGACTGTAAAATTGGGTCAGTCATGACAATCACCACAATGGGCAGGCTCTATTACAGTCTTACGTAGAGCTTACCTGTACATCCCCTCCATGGATTCTCCAAGGAACTAGCCACTTTATAAACATTTCATTCCTAAAAAACATCAGCAACATCTCTATTTATTACTTCCAATAACTAAAATTTTCAACTATTATAAAATTCTTTTTTAAAGAATACAGTAA
Organism: Stegonotus admiraltiensis; assembly: GCA_032468215.1. Classification (NCBI taxonomy): domain Eukaryota; kingdom Metazoa; phylum Chordata; class Lepidosauria; order Squamata; family Colubridae; genus Stegonotus; species Stegonotus admiraltiensis. The sequence goes on along the minus strand of JANHZT010003291.1, from coordinate 121,769 downwards.
TCAGTATAAAATAAAATTGGAAGCCAAATTACATAACAGTTATTATCCCAAATTAATGTAGATAGTAATAGCGATAGCATGTAGACTTATATACTGCTTCACAGCCCTCTCTAAGCAGTTTTACGGAGTCAGCCTCTTGTCCCCAACAACCTGGGTTCTCATTTTACTGACCTTCGATGAAAGGATGGAAGGCTGAGTCAACCTTGAGCTGGTCAAGATTGAACTCCTGATTGTGGGCAGTGAGTTAGTCTGCAATACTGCATTCTAACCACTCACCACCTTGGCTCCTTGAGATAGCTCAAGATTGCAGATCTGTCAGGTGGGAGGAGTAGCTACTGGACAATATTTTATTTACATGCTAGCAACGTTAACACCTTTCATTTTAGATGAGAAACAAGTTGCTAAATCAGATGATGTTGTTAAAAGCTCAGCATCCGTTAAATATACCTTTAATAATCCCTTATGCACACATGACTTGCATTACAACACTGAAGTACAATTGGGTGCCTAGATGTAATATACCTGGAAAATTAGAATCTGTCTCTATACTGTCTAAATACTAAATACTAATCCTTTGGAAGGACCTACTGCACTGCTAATAAGGCTGCCCTAGCTTAATCTGTGGTCATTTGAATAACGAATGCCTTCCGATTATCTCTTTTATGCACACTTAATACACTTTAAGGAAGCCATTCATTATTGTTTTTCTTTCATGCAGACAATATACAGAAAGATGTTGGAGGTTTTTGTTTGTTTTTATAAAGGCAATGCCACTCACTATCAGATATCCTTGCGATTATTTTTCCACTTCATAATGAATAGAGAACCACTTATATATAATATCTGCAAACAAATTTAGTCACTTTTCCCTAGGGGATATCCACTGAGTTTTCTGAAGCCTGATTAACAAGTGTCTTGAGACTGTTGATCCCAGGGCTATCAGCCTTGGGTTATTCCCTTCTTTAATTGCTATTCAAGGCTAATTTAATGATACTAGTAGATTTCCCTGTTCTTTCCACCTTCCCACAAGTTCAGCATGCAGTAAGAACAGCCATCCTTCCATGAAATTTCATTTTGATTTCAATGTTACATAACATCATTTTATATTATAAGCTGCCCAGAGTCACTGTATCAGAGATATGGGCAGCACAGAAATCAAATCAAATCAAATCAAATCAATCAATAAATAAATTCTTGACTTAGGGGAAAAAATAAAAACTATAAAAATATGGGGAATAGGAAGGTAAATTCTTAGGAATTTTTCATGCTGATGCTATGCCAATAAATTCTTTAATATGATTACTGATATGCTATTTAGTTTTGAGGAGAATACTCAGAAAGGCAAAAAATGTTAATTCATCATCATGAGCCTCTGTCTAGGATGCATTGATGTGAAAATCTGTTAATGATTTAAATTATACTGTATATTCCCTTTCGGCAGATAATCAATTCAGAGGTTGTTTGAAACAGTAGAGAATATCATCAAAATACTGGCTACATTTTATAATGTATCTAAATAACTATTTTCCCAGCATGTTATTGTACATTTTGAATATGAATATAATAAATATATATAAATGCTCTTTGAAGAATCTAGCTTTTTATTTCAAATCATTTTTCCTCATACCATACTTTAGCAATGTAAGAAATAATACTAAATTCTAGGTATCTATCATGTAATAAAGCAGCACCATTTACCCTCATGGCACATTAGAACTGTTTTCGCCTAGTCATAAAATGACTCAAGACATAAGCTTAAAGATACATCATTCCCACACAACGATCGCCTTGCAAACAAATACTTCTAGGCACACAGTGTAATTGATGTTTTGGCTATGTTCATAGGTATTTGTGCTGCAAGCAACTTGAATCAAATGCCAAGAGGCTTGTCGGCTTCTCTTGCTTGAAGCACAATGGGATTCCTGTAATGGACTAGCATATAAAAACTTGGTGACCTGATTAAAAGTCTCTCTCTCACTCTCTCTTTAATCATATAACCTTTCTGATTTGGAGTTCAATTCAAATAATTTAGCAAGAACATTTCCAAGAGAATTATTCTTATTTGATTGTGCTGTCATGTTATGCCTTAGGCATAAATCAGTAAAAGGAGGGGCATTTTATGTTGTCCAAGAACTAGTTATGTTCCTTCACAATTTCCATTAGAAGACTACATAAAGTTTCAGGTGATGCATAAACTTTATAAAAAAGAAAAGGCCTCTTAAACAATAAAAAAAATGCTTAAAATCATGCTGACAAAATAAAGCAGCAAAATGTTTGAGTTTTGATGGCACAATTTTGGGTTATTTGGGGATATGAACTATAGAAATTGGAGCTACCTGTTTTCCTAAGGCCTCCTAATTTCATATCTTTGGTTTTTAAAAGAATAACCCAATCAGTCATTTTATCTTCTTATTTCATAGCGTGATCTTGGGTGCTGAAGGAGGACCTGATTTAGTAGAAATAGAATGAGCTCAAATAATCCTTGACTTTCTACAGTATTCATCCCTTCTTTTCCAGTATAGCTGGCAAAAAGAGCTATATTTCAATCGCAGCTTGTAATTACAAGCAAACCAAGTACCCTGGTTTATAACAGACTCTAGTTATTCTAAGAAATTTGCTTCAAAAACCATGCTTTGAAATAATTCATTCATAATACCATATATTATAATGTATGATTCCAAAATGTATATGCAGTACTATTAGGGAAGGTTAAATAAGGTAAACACCACTAATGCTCTTCTTTCTGGACTTCTGCAAGGTTCATTCTATTCTATTCTATTCTATTCTATTCTATTCTATTCTATTCTATTCTATTCTATTCTGCGCATGATGTCTGTATGGTGTAAATAATAAAAAATTAAAACGTGAAACTCAGTGCTAAAAATATTTTTACAATGAATCAAACTATACAGATAATTAGATATTGATAACAAAAAGTTAAAATGCTTAGGAAAAAAATGTTTTATATTAGCTTTAACTTAGAGGTTATCAATGCATGAATTACCAAACAATTAAAGAGATAAGAAAAACCAACATTGTAAATTCTAATAAAATAATTATTTATTTGTAAAGAATATAAAAATTTGTAGCTTATTGTAATTCCCTAAATAATCCCAGATTCAATATCACCAGAGGATATTTATATATTTCAAAAATGAAGTCTATTAAAAGGAGGGGACAATTTTTCTTTATAATTTTATACCTGATAAGAGGAGCAGTTGCTGGTCAACCTAGCATAAAAGAATGAAAATCTCTGAACCAACCACTGAACCTTAGTTCAAAAACTGCCAGTTTAGTGTATCATGTTTCAAATTATCCAGTAGGTTCTATCTCTTGATCTATATGAAGCCACCAACCCCAAACCTGTTTTTCATATAGTAGCCCAAAGGTAAAACATACTCTTTGTGCATGCAAGTGTTAAGTGTGATTGGGAAATATAGGATGGTCCAGAACAGCTACTATGAAGTAGCACAAATAGTTATGGTCAAATCTCACTTTTTTGCATCATACTGCTGGCTATCAGCCAGCAAGACAGTAAGCTGGATATCTGCCACAGACTAGAGATAGGCAAATTCAGGCCAAGAGTCCTTTTCACCTGTAGCTGGAGGTTACAACTGTTAACATAAACAAGACTTGGCATAGGTCAAGATCAGGAATCTAATAATCAAACAACAAATCTAAAGGAAAAGATGAGAGACGCATGAAGTCTAGAGCTCAAAGTATGGCACAACAAAGCAAACATTGCAGAGATGAGGCTGGAAAAGTCATTCTCAATGTTTGATCTCAAGGAGTGACACCAGGGGTGAAATCCAGCAGGTTCTGGAGAACCAGTAGCAGAAATTTTGAGCAGTTCAGAGAACTGGAAAATACCACCTCTGGCTGGCCCTACAGTGGGGTGGGAATGGAGATTTTGCAATATCCTTCCCCCAGGAGTGGGGAGGAATGGGTATTTTGCAGTATCCGTCCCTTGGAATGGGGTGAGAATGGAGATTTTGCAGTATTCTTCTCCTGCCATGCCCACCAAGCCACAGAACCAGTAGTAAAAAAATTGGATTTCACTACTGAGTAATACCAATAAATCAGCCATGCCAAGCCACCACCCAGATACACAGTCTACTTCCTGGCCAATTTATTTGACCTGCCAGAGCTCAGCCTTCCATTGTTGATCTCTAAAGCACCCCTCTGCCTGGTGCTGGGTGGATGAATCTCAGAGTCTGAGAGATTGTCAGTGGGTGCAGGCCCGGAGTACTGGTGAATTGATGGATCTGCTTCAGGGTGAGTGGATTTATTGACTTGAACACTTCTCCAGGATTATTATCGAAGCTCAACTTCCTCCTCTTCGAAAGAAGATGAATTCAGCAGGACCAATACACTGCTGTTTGAGTTGCATTGCTTCAAGTCAGCTCTCAGGTGCAATCCAAGGTTCTAGTGATTACCTTGAAAGCACTTTATGGCACAGGACCAGAGATGGGTTTCAGCAGGTTCTGACCAGTTCTGGAGAACAGGTAGCAGAAATTTTGAGTAGTTCGGAGAACTTGTAGTAAAACTTCTAACTGGCCCCACCCCCATCTATTCTCTGCCTCCCAAGTCCCAGCTGATTGGGAGGAAGTGGGGATTTTGCAGTAACCTTTCCCTGGATTGGGGAGGGAATGGAGATTTTACAGTATTCTTCCCCTGCCACGCCCACCAAGCCACGCCCACAGAACTGGTAGTAAAAAAATTTGAAACCCACCACTGCACAGGACCTTTATATGAAGAACTGCCTATCCCACACATCCACCCATTCTGTGCATTCCAATAGGGCTTCTAGTCCCTTCAATTAAGCAATGTCATCTAGTGAGACCCTGGAGACAGCTTTCCTCATTTACTGCCCTTTGAAACAACTTCTCCTCTGAGACCTGTGCGGCTCCCACTTTGCCCATTTTCAAGTACTCATTGAAATTTGGCTTTTCCCACAGGCCTTGAGCTGGATGGATGAATGAGCGCTGGGACTTCTGAGGAATGTGGATGGAGTTTTTTCTTCTGGGTTGTTTTTACTACTACTGTAATTCTGTATTTATTGCTGTTTTAATCTTGTAAAGCTGCCCACAGTTGGCCAGAATGAAGCAATACACAAATTGAATAAATAAACTTTTCCATGACTTCTGACTGCATAATTAAATCCTAAACCCTAAATCCGGTTCTTATAACTTGCACATCATAAAAACTGCACAAGAAGAGTATTTTACAAATATTGGTAATCTTCAATCCCACAACTTCACACACACGTGTGTGTGTTTGTGTGTGTGTGTGTGTGTGTGTGTGAAGTTGTCTTTAGTTACATATCAGTATGCACTTTCACAGATTACTTTTCTGGTCATTCAAATTATTATTCAAATAGTGTTTCACTGTACTGAGAAAGCACAGGGCTATTCCTAACATATATGAATTAACACTAATGATCTTTCCATTAATTTCTGTAATTCTATTATTATGAAACTCATACAGACCAGCTAGATATACCAATGGTATAATTATGAATTCTTGAATCAAAGAGACAAATTCAAGAGGAAAAAACCAGATATTTCCTGTCCAACTTCCAAAGCTGGCAGTTTTCTGAAAAAAGACAACCCATATTAATATTTTTGCTATTTTCTACTCTCCACCTTTTTAGAAGTCCTAAGTGGACTTTTTACTTATAAAAGTAAAAAGAATATAAAATAAGAAAAAATAATGACTTTAGTGCTCTAGGGCATATTAAGTCACATTTCGAAACCACAGCAAATAACATTTCAGTTTAGCATGACTGGCAGGCCATTTTAAAACTGATTGTGCTGCATTTCACAACTATATTACTTTTGATGTAAAAAGCGAAGAATGCTTGGGTTGAACTTCAAACCCCTGAAATAGCTAGCCTATTACATTGATTTCACTCTATCCAGCAGATGAACAAACAAAAACAAGTTCAAATATAGTATTAAAATCATCATCATCAACATCAACAATAAAACAATAACAACTATTAGGCTTAAATCAACTCTTATTCTGTGTTATTCTTAGTTAAAACAGAAATATGCACACTTATTAAAAAGTTGTGGCAGAACCAGATATTTATTTCAATAAGGTGAAACCTTACCTTTTCTGGATCTTGACGGAACAGAATTCCCATGCAACAGACCAATTTCCAATGTGACATATTATATTTACATAATTACATGATTTTCAGAAGTTCAAATATAGCTCATCACTTTCAAAGGCTGGGCCCAAGATATGTCTACTCTCTCAGATTGCTTGCTTAAAGAGAAAATATATTCCAGATGGCAACCAAGCAGATATCCTCTCAGAGATGCGTATGCATGTGACTTCTACCTCACCCTCCTATCCAAGGGTATCTTCAGAACATGGTCAAAAAATACATTATGACAGCTGCAACACTGATCAAAACTCTGCCTGTTTTTTAATATGTGTCACCATAATCATCTGATACATTACATTTATCCTATTTCTGCAAGCCTGGAGTTTTCCCCAAGCATTAGTAAACTCTTCTTGCTTCTGATGATCTGATTTACCTGTTATAACTCAGAATCTACAAAATTAAGAAATTTCCAATAATTCCATGATGTTTAGCAAATAATTTTTAGAGAGCCAGTTTGATAAAGTGCTTAAGGTACTGGACTAAAAAGCAAGAGACCGTGAGTTCAAGTCCCGCTTTGGCCATGATCTTTGGCCATGACCCTTGGCTGGGTGACCTTTGGCCAGTCACTGTCTTCTTAGTCCTATTAATCTCACAGGATTGTTGTTGTGGGGAAAGTAGGAGGAGGAAGGTGTGCTGGATACATTTACCACCTTGGGTTATTTTTAGAAATAATAAATAAGTAAATAAATAGATAAATACACACACACACACACTTTGCTCCTAAAATGTTATTACACATAGCACTAACAGTAATATAAAATTAAAAGCACTTCTAATAAAACTAAAACAATTTTGAACAAAATATGCTTTACATTGCACTGCATTTAGATCTAGCAATGGGTATGGTTTAATTTCATTTGAATTTCGGTTAAGAGACTAATTTATCTTCCAAAATATTATAGTGTAGCTCATTATATTCCAAGCCCTATTTTTGATTCTATTAAGATGCTATGCCACGTGATATTAGGATACCTCTTTGCTAATGTGAGCATTAAAACTCTAGTATCATCACTGTGTTCTGCCAATATAACAGCAACAGTTCTCTAGAGACACATCTTCTTCTAGCGTTTGGGGAACTGCATATCCTAGATCCTTTGGAAAAAATATTGGAAAGTTCCAACAAATGATTTTCAGAGAATAGTTGCTACTTCGCCACAACAATAACTAGTACAAAGAGTAAAGGACAATCCCTGGCTGGAAACCAATACGTAAACCCAATATGAACTATGCCAGAACCAAACCTGTAACTTCCCCAAGTTTCAAATTCACACCTTCTGTATTCATATCACACACACAAAGCAGAATGAATTATACAGCTTTAGTGATTCCACTGTTTTCCAATAAAACATGCATCTCATTTTTTCCTTTCTCAGCCCCAATCAATTTTATATTCACAATTTCAGTGAAACTACTTTTAACAAAAAAATTAATATTGTCTACTTATAGCAGGTTGCCATACCATCCACACTCCATTTAACCACTTATTCAATTATAAAACCATAGATTTTAAATATTCATCTAAATGCATCTCTCAAAATTCTCCAAGCTGCTGCTGCTGCTGCTGCTTCTCCTTCTCCTTCTCCTTATATTATTATTATTATTATTATTATTATTATTATTATTATTATTATTTTCTTTCAGGGGAATTATGTTTCTAAAATTACACACACACACACACACACACACACACACTATGTTATGAGTTATGACAATGGAGTACTTCTCAATTGTATTTGAAGTATTTCTTCATTGAAGGAATGAGGGAAGGCTGTAAATGAATACTTTTTCTTTAGGTTTTTAGGATTTTTTCTCAGTATCCAGCAGATATAGAAGCATCTTAACAGCATCCAAGAAGGAGCTCTCACAGAGAAGAGGAAGTCAATTTATTCTTCAAAGAACCTTAAGGTATAGCAAGAAGTAACAGGTGGAAAAGGGGAGATCCAACCTAAAATTAAAGAGAAATTTCTTGACAGTGAGGACAACTAATCAATGGAACAGCTTGTCTTCAGAAACTGTGGGTGCTCCATCACTGGAGGTTTTCAAGAAGAGATTGGACAACCAATTGTCTGGAATGGTATAAGGTCTCCTCTCGAGCATGGGATTTGTCTAGAAGATCTACAATGTCCCTTCCTACCTTGTTATTCTACGTTATAAGATATTCTCCCTATCCTTTATCAATTCATGATGAATATATATTGTAGCACATTAGTAAACCATTGTTAAGTTGAAAGTAATTGCAATCAAACTTTGTGTTTGCTAAAATATTGCTTATAATTTTTACATTAATTGGTTTTGCTATCCTTTCATTTAACTTAAATACCTATATCAAAGCGAGAATAGAATTTAAAGGTTTTATTCAAAATATAAAAATGAAACATAACGAATGTGAGATACTGAAAAGAGGAGCCCTTAAAATAATATGCTTCTTTCTATTAAAAGGAGGTGAAGCATATGTTTGTTGCTGCCAAGTTGATCTCATCGAATTTCAGAAGCAAAGTCTCCTCATAATGTTTTATGATGTAAATATGACACTCAGGAGTTCAGTCCTCACATTACACTGAAAACATATCCATCACTGTGATTCAGTGTACAATATAAAGTCTACTATGTGCCTTTTATTACTAAATGACTATGCTGAATGGACTTGATGCATCTGTATTTTTAGCACAGAAATTATTCTTCCCTTTCCCTCTTTAAATTAATCTTCCATCTTTGACCTTTAGACCATCAAAAAATGAAGGGAAGAAATGCTACTACCTAGAAATCTCCTATGTCTGAAAAGTAGAAATAATAGCCGCAAAGTTATTTCATTTTATGTAAGATTCCTTGGCAATCATTATGGATTTAAAGTTGGGGATACAAATCAAGTCAGTAAATAATCTGTGGTTAGACTGTGTCCATTGTTATTTGACTGGTGACAGCCTTTTCTGTCAGCTAAAACCACAGAACTGCTGTTATAAAACAGACAGTATCCATTGTTTGTGGTTCTTGATGCCTACTTAGTGCAAGCATTTGCTGGGTGACACAATCTTAGTTCGTAAACTACTTTGTTTTGTACTGTCCATGAATTAAACCCCATGGGGCACAAAATAGATATGTGATAGCAAACTAATTAGTGGAGTAACAGATTTGATAAGAGCTGCAGGATCCTGGATAGTTCTAAGCAGTCAATGCGTTTGAACAAGTTTTAATCTTTTGGAGCAAGATGATGATAATTTATTTGTTTTATGTTCTATGATTAGTCTGATGCTGTCCAATTTCTGAAATCATACATTCTCAATATTCTGTGATGACTTAAGGTAGACTAAACAATTTACTTCCCACAAAGGTGCTGTTTATTTACACAATTATCTTATAACAAAAATCCTAATATTCCAAATTTGTCCCTTAATTGTTCATAAAATTCTTGAATTAAAGTCTTATATAGGTTTTTATCATTTATTTCCAACTCTTGAACTTACAATTAATTTTTCTTTTATTCTGGAATGAAGGTAAATTTACCAAGTGCCTTTGCCAATCTGTCATTTTGAACATCTCTATTAGGCTTAAGATAGTTAAAAAGTTAATTTCCAAAACTGATCAGAAACTGATCAGTGTCCTTAAAAAAGTTCCGTCCTGGTGGAGAGCTGGATGGCTTCCCTTCATCTGGTGATCAGACTTACGAGAAGCCACTATCTTGCAGTCTACTCACAAGAATCTGGACCTCAAGCGGGCCATTTCCTGCCCTCTCATTATCGAGAGTGATTCTATGAGAACAATCTATTTGCTGGTCCTTCAGTCATGGCTTTGAAGTAGTCGCTGCTCATTCAGAGACATGTGTCAGGGTTCCAAGTAACACCTCCAATGAAAGAAGACTCCAAGGCTTGAAGTTCCTCAAAGTTCCATTTTATTAGAGGTGTCGTATTGACACATCTGGGAAAACCTGAATCTGAAAGTTTCCAGGTTTTTCCTACCCAAAGGAAAGTCCAAGTCCCTGCCCAGCACCCACATGTCCATCACATGGTCCCATCAAAGCACTGGCCCAACTGAAGATGCTTCCCAGTCAGAAACCTCCAAGTGCAGGACAAGATGTCCTTGATTCTCTGAGAAAGGAATGTTATTATGACTATATATAATAACTACCATGCTCCATACAATCCCCCCTCCCAGTTTCCCACAGCAGTAAATGTGGCAGGCCTCAAGACCCAATGCAAAAGATGGCTTCCAGGCCTGACAACATGTTACCTTGGCATTCCTCACCTAGAAGTTCCAGCATGTATTTTCAATTATAAAAATAGATGAAGAAACATTGAAACTATTCTAAACATAATGGGAAGAACGTAGAAAATTCATGATAATTAGCATACACAACCAAGCGGAACAAATTTCAAAATGTTCATGTTGCTTGTTACAATTCGGATGGATTGTCCCCAATAAATAGTCTGAGACCAAGTCATGAGTTCAAGTCTCCTTTATTGTC
>JANHZT010003291.1:91717-111035 GCA_032468215.1 Stegonotus admiraltiensis | reverse complement strand
AACACCTATTAACCCATGCAGCCTGGCCTGTGGGTACGTGCGTGTGTGTATGGGTACAGGTAAGACATCAATATGTAACATTGCTTCCCCTGAATTTACTTTCTTAAATATAAGCCAGCTGAACTAAAACACTGCATGATAGAGTTCAGTCATAAATAAATGACACAAGAGGTGGTAGCTAAGCAACTAAGTAACTTTCCTGATCCCAAAGAAATGGGGTTAAACCTTGTTAGCTCTTGAAGGAGAGATCACTAAAGAATCCTAGAACTGGAGGGTAGAGTAGAAAGGCAAAGGCAAAGGAGCTACATACTGTTACCAAGAAAACAACATAGAAAATTTAACATAGTCATCAGGACTCAAGTTCAACTCAGGGTATTTCTACATAATTCAGTAAGAAGTGTACATTTATTTCTAAATTCTATACCTCACATTTCTGTTCTGCTTCTAGAAGAGGAGATGCATTCTGGAAGATATGCACAGACCCAGAAGTCTGCAGAGGGACAGTTAAGAGGAGATGGGATTAATGAAATACTGTATGCATCATCACTCCAGTGCAAACCACATGTTTTATGTACCTATATCCAACATTGGGATACAAGTGCAAAAGGCTGGGAGTTGGATTATTATGTTTTGATGCATGTGTCATCACTGTAGCTGCCAATGTGCAGAGGGCAAAGGTAGGATGGATTTCTCATTAAAAAAAGATAGATGGCATTAACTTCTGACGTAAATTAATTCATTAGCTGGGCATGCAAACAAGGCAGGCTAGAGAAAATTGGGACTGGCAATTCAGCAACATCTTATCATGTTACCTGCACATGTTACGTGAACATTAAACAGTAAAAAGATGTGTTTGTTTGGGCATATCATGTTATATGAACACAGAAACTGTATTTTGGTAAGTGAGGATTAAGGTGTTGGCTGAACACAAGCAAGCTATTGGTAGAACTGCAGGTTTGGTTTTTATGGTGTGATGAGAAACTAATTACTGAAAAAACTTCCCAATTTTTATGTATATCTAGAATAGAACAGAAAAGAACAGAACAGAATAGAATAACAGAGTTGGAAGGGACCTTGGACCTTGGACCTCTAGTGCGACCCACTGCTCTTAAAAACTTCCAGCGTTGGAGCATTCACAACTTCTGGAGGCAAGTTGTTCCACTGATAAACTGTTCTGTCAGGAAATTTCTCCTTAGTTCTAAGTTGCTTCTCTCCGTGATTAGTTTCCACCAATTGCTTCTTGTCCTACCCTCAGGTGCTTTGGCAAATAGCTTGACACCCTCTTCTTTGTGGCAGCCCCTGAGATATTGGAACACTGCTATCATGTCTCCCCTAGTCCTCCTTTTCATTAAAGTAGACATACCCAGTTCCTGCAACTGTTCTTCATATGTTTTAGCCTCCAGTCCCCTATTATGAAACAAAGCTAAACTGATTGGCAGACCCTACTATGTATTTCATGGATCTTATTTTTGCATATAAGTACTACAGAGACTGACTTATTAGATTGCCCTTCATCCGATTAGTTAAAACAAGAGTCTGGTTGAACTACAGATAGTACTCAATTTAGGACCAGTCACTTAGTGACTGTTCAAAGTTATGACAGAAACCCGCCCCCCTCCAACTACCTACAACCTGGTCCCGGAGTTCTGATATCTGCACACATATTCATCCTGTAGTCACATGATCATATTGGATGCTTGTCAATCATCTCAATTATACAACAGGTTACAAGTTCCCATAGTCACATGACCATGATTTATAACTTTTTTTGCTGTTTTCTGCCCTTTTTGGCTAGTTTCCAGGGAATACACCCATAGGAATACATTAATTTATGAAACAACACCAGTGTTCACTTAACAACTGCTATGACATTGGGTCTGGTCCCGTGGGCAGTTTTACCTTATGAGTGTTATGACTTATGATAGAAATTCCAAGCTCCATTACAGTCATAAATCAAGCCCTACCTGTACAGATCGCCTAGTGACTATTATTCGTTTAGTGGCTGTTCAAAGGTCAGACTGTCAGCTTTGGAAGCCATATTAGGCCAGAAGCTCCAATGCTGCCACCTTCTCATGTGTGGGAAAGTAGGAGGGGGGATTAAGGAGAGGAGTGGTTAGTAGACATAATAGCATTCTTCCTGCCGGTCAAGGTCAGGGCGATCCAGCATCTGGAGAAGGAGTGGTCAGGGGGCTGGGTAGAGATGGAACAGACGTTGATTGGAGTATGTGACCGACTGGGTGGAAAAGGGGATGGTTTTGGGAGCTTTGACTTACTGAAGGAACACCCCGGCTTTTCAGTTTCGGGTTTTCCCAGATGTGCCAGTTTGCCTATTCTAGTAAAGAGAACTTTGGAAAATGTTTGCTTCTGCGTCTTTACTTGGAGTTGGGGTTTTCTGGAATGCTGACACAGGCATTGAAAAAGCCACTTATTACCATTTTTTCACACTTGCAACCACTGCCGCATCCCCATGGTCATGTGATCAAAATTCAGATGCTTGGCAACTGGCATGCATTTCTGACACTTAACAACTGTGTTACTAACTTAACAACTGCAGTGATTCATTGAACAACTTTGGCAAGAAAGGTTGCAAAATGGTTCAAAACTCTTAACAACTGTCTTGATTAGCAATTTTATGTTCAATTGTGGTTGTAAATTGAATTCTACCAGTATTATAAATACCTCTAACACAATTTAATTATTTTATTTTATCATTTAATTTATATAATTATTTAGTTTAATTTCCTTTAATTGTAGGCAGGGGCCAATATGGCTAAATCCAAACTCTTTGACAAGAAAAGGAAAAAAGATTTAAAAGTATTACATTATTCATAATGTAATGTAATATTCATATATAATATTAAAATAAATTAATCAAGCCATAAAAGCAAGTATGAAGAAAAATAAGAGAATATCCTGTAACAAATCTATTGTTTGAGTAAATTATCAAGGGTAGACCCAATACTCCTTAATATTACTATGATTAACCAGAATTTGGCAATTCTTTTTGAAATTCCAAGTAACTGATGTACTGGTAGAAACACTGTATTATTCTTATCTGACCCACCTAGATGATTAACTAATATACTGATAAATTGTATTCCCCAATGGGTGCTTCATTCAGGCACCCACTCTAAAAAAGCATATATAGTAATTGATTCTTTAAGCAATGTTGTTTTATCTCCCTTCTAGGGGTTTGACTAGAAGACCTCCAAGGTCGCTTCCAGCCCTATGATTGTATGACTCTATCATGGAAGGTCAGGCAATGCTGTATCTAGAGAAGTTGCTTCTGTGTGGGGCCAAAAAATATTTGTGAGATAATTATCAAGGGTGAAGGGTCTTCCAAGCAACCCACAGTTATAATAATGAGGAGAAATACTCCAATCTTTCTGAAGGTTGAGATAAAAAAAATATGTTGTTTTACTTCTAAATTTGCTGTCTCAGAATACAATGAAATTAAATAATGGGCAAAGAAGATGTAACACTGAAGGTCAGCCTCAATCTCAATTACCAGAAGATTGAGAAAGTAAAGGAATCCCTCCATAAAGACCAGTTTAAGCAGAAATTAATCCAGAAAATAATTCCAACCAGATCATTGGAATTCACAAATTCATAGATCACTGATGACACACCAAGAAGTACAAAAAATAACATTAATGAACTTCCATCACTAGACGATTTAAGTTTTTCTAATGGTCAAACTGCAACAGATATTTGACATTCTTTAAAAAAAAACTTGTACTTTAATTTAGAATAATTCATGAGCAGCTCCTTCCTTCTACAGTAAATAACAAGGACTTGAAGGCACTGTAGTGTAGAAAAAATGTCGGCATTATCAATGGACTGGAGTAGAGAGACAGGGTTATTTGCCAACATTGGAGAGCAGCAGAAATCATTTCTAGAGAAAACTGGACCTACAGCACTCACACACAAGTTGAAAAAAAGCTATATGGGTAGTCCTCGACTTATGACCACAATAGAGCCCAAAATTTATGTTGGTAAGTGAGACATTTGTTAAGTGAGTTTTGCCCCATTTTACGACATTTCTTGCCACAGTTGTTAAATGAATCACTGTAGTTGAGGTCACAGAAGGAGATCACATGATCCTGGGACAGAGCAACCGTCATAAATATGAACCAGTTGCCAAGCATCTGAATTTTGATCACACGACCATGGGGACACTGCAAAGGTTGTAACTATGAAAAACAGTCCCAAGTCATGTTATTCAGTGCCGTTGTAACTTTGAACCGTCACTAAATGAACTGTTGTAAGTCAAGGGTTACCTGTATAGAATGCATCCTTTTTTGAACTGTCAAATAGAGTCTTAAGGTTTCTGAGGCTGATGTATTTAACTATCATGAAACATTTTAATGTAACATTGTAATTACATAAGCAACAATTTATTGCAAATACTTCCAGGTTTTCTTGTTTTCACACTAGAAACAATAGTGTGAAATAGAATCAAACAATACATTTAAATCAATAAAAATGCCATTTAAGGTAGTTGGATGGCAATGGGAGAACTTTTTTTTTTGCCATTTTAGGCAAGACAGAGCAAGATTGTTTGAGTCACATTAAAGCATTTTTGCTCCTCTGCTGCAAATAATACCCACATTAGCCTTCTTACAAAATTTAGAATGGTTTCCATTTATGCTTCTTCTTTCATTTCATCCATTTATCTTAATAAGTTATAACCAAATGCAGTGAACCTGGGTTACCCTTACTGAATTAAAATACTACTGCACAGTATTTTCCTGTCTTAGGAGGTTCGCAGGAACAATTTTTTTTTGTTCTTGATGTTGAACATACGTCCAAAATATAAAAACAAAATGGCTGTTATGTAGGTAATGAGTCATAATCATCCCATTTATTCTCTAATGGAAACACAGACACACAGAAAAAGACCATTCCCTACTTCCCTCTCAATGTTTCAAGGGCATCAGCAAAGAGGGGAGTTAAAAAAATTAAGGAGGAACTACAGTCATATGATCAGAGCTGCCACCTTCCTTTGTTGACCCCCTCCATAGGCTGCCAACACTTTTCTTTTCCCATTATATTAAACTGTTCCACATAAATTTTTCCTATTATTTCAGGATACCCTGCAACCTTCTCTCCATATCCAAAAGAACAGTATTTTCTTATTTTAAAAATATGTGAGTTGTTGGCAAAGTAAAAGCACTTAGAAATACAACAGTGACTTTTAACCAAAATGCCGTTATTTTCTGATACGGTATTATATATGAGTTCTTTGGTGCCAGAGATATTTTGTAAGAAAATGACAGGGGATTAATTCTTCACTTTGAAAGTCTTTTGGCCATTAAAATACGCATTTATTTAAAACATGTATATTTCATCAATCCTTATATTATTCTTGACTACTCCTACTCAGTCATTCTAACCTGTCACACATCAGTGAGACAGATGACCATTACACTAAAAAATTGTACCTAATCTTTTGGAGTCAATTAAACTGCAATTTAAAGCATTATACATTCAAATAATTGCATCATGTAAGCAAATGAGAAATAAGGCATTGAGAGCAACTAAGCACTAACGCACATTGTTTCCATAAATTATTTTCATTCTCCAGCCCATATACACTACAATATATATTTGATAGATTTAATTAAAACTAGGCAAGGGGGATTCAAGTAGTTCATAAATACTTGCTTCTTCACCATAGCTTATCATACACTGCTGTTGATATTGACGGGACTTTTAACATTTCTACAATTGTATGTTTATAAAAAAAAACATTTCATTCAAAAGCAAAACAGGCCAATTTCGTTCACCATAAAGGCATGATAAGTGTGCAGCTTTATGATGAAAACACGGTGCTCAAGTAGCCAGATACATACTATAGACTAGCAATATATTTTGTCGCTGCTAGTATTATTTGCTTTTTAGTTTGCTTCTGAGCACACCTAAGATTTCACTGTGTCATGTCAGCATAGCAGCCACTAGTACAATAAGGCCATAACTGACCTTTCAGATGAAACAATCCTGCAATTAAGAGTGATACACTATTGGATGCCATTCATTCAGCTCTAGATCTTCGGTCTAATATTTTACCCAAAATTCCATCTTTAATAAATCCTCATTTACTACCAATCACATTCTGCTAATTATTTCAAAATACTGTAATCTTACATTATTTATATGTTAATTTTTTATCTTACAGGAACAAGGCAGCATATCATTGTAGTATTTTCAACAAATACTGACTGAATATTCGGTAGATGAAGCTACCGTAATTATAGACCATAACACTCATTTAAGATTAGGATGACACAAAGCAAAAAACATACTGTTCATCCTAGTATATACTTGGTCCTGAAAAGAAAAGCTTAAAAATTAAGAACCACATGTGAATCCAAACTCAAACATGAATTAATTATGTTTTTCAGATGCAAAGATCATTAGATAAACATAACTGATAGCCTTTTCCTCACAAGGTGCATGTCAAAGTAAACAGACAGTCCACTTTAGAAAGTGTCTAGTGAATTGATTTAACAAGTTTAATGTGAGCATCAGTGTGTGGGGCTATTACTGATCGTAAGCTTTACTGATGTTATTTGTTCGCTTGGAAAAATACCGCTCTTTGGAATGAGCACATTAAGGCTAAAATTGCAGAGAAAACCCTATTACAACTTTATTGCTGGCAAATTGGAACCAAACCTTGTCTGTATATCAATTACTTAGAGTTACCACAGAGATAAATCCTTTTTTTTTTGTGCAGACTCAATCTTGAAGACAGTGATGAGAAGCTCCTTATTATACCCTACCAACATCACTAGGTTTTCTTAGCAATTTCAAGAAATTGTCAATTAAGTTCTTTTTATTAGGTTCCAAAAGCTGTTAAGTCAAACACAGATCTATCATAAGACTTGCAACAGCGTGTTATTTAGGCAAATTTCTGTTTCACTTTTTCATTAGCTACCTTCCCAGACCCTAATCAAAAGTTACTATAAAGTGAAAGCATTTCCAGACTGAAGTTTGTGGCTTCATTAAATTATATTATAACACACACACACACACACACACACACACTATTACTTCAAATTAATGCAAACTATAATTTAGAAAGTAAATAAAATAATGGAGGCAATTTTGTCTTTTAACAGATATGACACTTGAATGGCCTTTACACTGCTATAAAACTCTAATAACTCTGAATAACAGAAATTAGGAAATAGGTTTATTAATGTAGCAGAAAGCATGTAGGTATTGTTCCTTGCTATTATTTCATTGCAGCAAAAGATTAAGGTATCAAAAGAGATTACAGCTTTAGAGCATCAAGAGCTCCAAGATTACGAAGGGAGTTTTTTTTTAATCTCCCTGCACTCTGAAGGCAAAGCACATTGTAAGAAGAATACTGTTTGCACCTTCCAAAAAGGAATGAATCTCTTCATTAGCCCACGAAGGAAGCACACAATAGAAACTCATGCAGCTTCAGTACCATGACATCAATTTACTTGAACTCATAAACCAACTAAAAATATCTGAGGAAAAAAAAATGAAAACCAGAAGCTGTAATAGTTAACAGGATGGCTGAGTTCCTATTAAACTATTATAGGACAATATAGAGCACGGTACACCAAGACAACTAGATACAAGAACAGTTTTTTCCATCACTCTGCTAACCAAATAATTCCCTCAAATTGTCAAACTATTCACTAAGGCTGCATTACTATTGCTCTTGGTCTTCTCATCATTCCTGTCGCCCATCTCCTCCCACTTGTGACTGCATGATTGTAACTTGTTGCTTATATATCCTTGCGATTTATATTGATATTGTTTGTTTCCTAGTATGATTTAATTGCTTATTGTACCGTATGACTGTCACTGGGTATTGTGCCGTGTGATTCTTGACGGGTGTATCTTGTCTTTTTAGGTACACTGAGAGCATATGCACCAAAGACAAATTCCTTGTGTGTCCAATCACACTTGACCAATAAAGAATTGAATGCTATGCTATGCTATGCTATGCTATGCTATGCTATGCTATGCTATGCTATGCTATGCTATGCTATGCTATGCTATGATTGTTATATCAGTCCTATAGGATTTCAGTCTCTTTTGTAATATCCCTATATTTTTTGCTCTAAAGGAATACAGCAATGAACCAATTCTCATAATCTTTGGTATCAAGATGCCTTGACCAATAAGATTTTATTCTGTTTTTTATGTTTTTTGGGTTTATTTATCTATTTTGGTAAAAAAAAGAAAAGCTGGCATATTGAGGAATTCTGGGAGTTTAAGTCCACACATCTTAAAATGGGTAAAGTTGATAAACGCTAAACTCGATGACAAGGGTGCTAGAGAGTGTGGTGAGGAGTAACAACACTTCATTGCCTTCTAGTGAATTGATGTTCAATGAATGACTATACCCAACACACCTGCCAATTTTTTAGTCTCCTGAAACAGGCAGCTTGCTTTATACCTCCCAATACAAAGAGATCATCCTCACCTACTTATTGACAGTAAATATAACAAGATATGTCAGTCGTATGAGGAAAACTGGACCAAGAGACTCCATAGAAGACTAAAAAACTACTCTTATTTCCATAGGCTATATAGGTAGTCCTCAACTTAAGACCACAAGTGAGCCCCAAATTTCTGTTGTTTCTGTTGTTAAGCAAGACAATTTTTAAGTGAATTTTGGCCAGTTTTAAGACCTTTCTTGCTGCAGTTGTCAAGTAAATAATTACAGTTGACTTTACAGTCCCCATTGACTTTGCTTGTCAGAAGGTCACAAACTGGGACGGACACTGCAACCATTATAAATATGAGTCAGTTGCCAAGCATCTGAATTTTGATCACATGACCACAGAGATGGTGCAATGGTTGTAAGTGTGAAAAACAGCCATAAATCATTTTATTCAGTGCCGTTATAACTTTGAATAGTCACTAAATGAATGGTTGTAAATTGAGGACTACTTGTACTACAATAAACTTGCATGTCTGATTATGCTACTCTTCCTAACTTTTTTATGTAATTGTGAATTAGGGAGGTGTCTAAGATGTTTTTATAATCCTCACTCATCATTTGGATTCTCAGATTTCTTCCAGATGCAATTCAAGTTTATCCTGTTTAAAGCCCTACACAACAGGAGATCTGGTTATTTGCAGAACTGCCTTCCCAAAGAATATCTGCCCATCCCACTAGATCTGATAGGATGGGCATGCTCCAGGTCTCCTTCCTGAAATTTTACCATTTAGCAGGACCCCAGAAGCATGTCTATTTTGTGGCGGCCCTTACCTTGTGAAACAACATCCCAGCAATGATCCAACTTCTAGTCTTTCAGAAGGATGTCAAGACCTGGCTATTATTGAGGCACTGAGATTGTATGGATAAAAGGCACAGAAGAAGGATAGGTGAGCCTGCTCTGGAGCATCCCAAGAGTTATTATAGTGCAGGGTTGTTTATTATTTTTATGGTTATTTTATATATTTCCTTTATGGTTGTTGTGAACTGCACAGAATTACTTAAGATAAAAATCTTTAAACTAAAAACATAAATAATTGCATTAATAAAATAAACAATGTTTTCCTTTTCATTGCTTTGGTAACAGGTCTTCCCTTTCTCCATCAAGGTCATCGTCTTTACTCTCTTTAAAATCTCTTACCTGAAAAAGCTCTTTCTTGCTGGTTGTCAGGCATGGATATGGGTCATATTTTATTATACCATACTTTTATAGGGCTATACATAGCACCTTGATTTCCCTTCTCCTAAAAGGTCTACTAGATAGCCAATCTTATATAATGGTTACAGCACCAAGGTAGAAACCAGGAAACAATAGTTCAAATCTGCCCTAGGCGGATAAACTAGGCCAGGCCTGTCAAACTGGCAGCCTGCAGGCCGGATAGGTCACACGCAGGCTACTCACACCCCAGCTCTGCAAAGGTAAAAAAATTACATCACAATCTGGCCCATGACATGATAGAGTTTGACACCTGTGATCTAGGCCAATAACCAAATTTTGTTCAGCTGCTCTGAAAATCTACTCTCAGCTGACAACTTGCATATTGTTCTTAGTAAATTCTTAGTAAATCTGTAAGACACTTTATCTTACAATAAATCTGTAAGACACTTTAGACTTTAAATAAGATTTAGACTTTAAATCTTAGTAAATCTGTAAGACACTTTAGACTGTCAATTGCCCAATTTCCAATTTCTTTGTAACAACTGCATATAACTTTGCTCATTTTGATATATAAACATATATAAAGTGAATTTTATTTTACTATTTTATGACAATACTGACAATAATCTGATTTCAACCAGATTATACATTTTAGACAGTTAATACGGTCCTTACATGTTTAGTTTGACAGTATGCTGCATATTTGATTTGTTAGATTGTTTGTCTATTGTTTTTGTATTCAATTGAACAGCAACAATAATAACCAGCACAATGATGATGATGATATTCGATGGTTTAATGCAGTGGTGAAATTCAAATTTTTTACTACTGGTTCTGTGGGCATGGCTTGGTGGGTGTGGCAGGTGAAGGATACTGCAAAATCTCCATTCCCATCCCGCTCCAGGGGAAGGATACTGCAAAATCCCTATTTCCTTCCCACTCCTGGGGGAAGGATATTGCAAAATCTCTATTCCCACCCCACTCTGGGGCCAGCCAGAGGTGGTATTTGCCAGTTCCCTGAACTACTGAAAATTTCCGCTACCAGTTCTCCAGAAGCTGTCAGAACCTGCTGGATTTCCCCCCTGGTTTAATGGTATTGTCTCAGGATGTAAACTGTCCCACGTAAAGCTGCGTCTTGCAATTGACTGATATTGACAAAATCACCATCAGTCAATTGCAAAAGGCAGCTTTACTTGGAAGAGTTTATATTTGGCAATGATACCTTTAACACCATCAAACAAATACCAAATCCAGGCTAATGGTTGTTTTTTTGCCAGAAAGTCCAGTTGCCTCTTGAAAAAGCACCTTTGGCAAGACATACATCTAATAATAAACAAATTATAAAGTCTCTCCATAGACATATATGGCCTTATGTGTAACAACTCAGGGTGGCATTACTCTAGCCTAATTTACATTGGATGACAGTGGGATTAGCATTTTGTGCTAAAATGTGACATTCTTTTAATTGGTTTTCTAAGACTAACTCTTTTATTTATTGTATATCAAATTTATATTTTACGAATATCTTAGAGTGTCATCCTTAATTTCTTGTTTTATTGTACTTTCCTAGGATTCATGACTGGGATATTTTCATTTATTCTTAATGTATTTATTGGAGGTTTTTTCCTCCAAATTGTGTTGCACTGTGATTTTGTAAACACAGATGCTAATCCATGCTAAATATACAGGCTTCTAAGATTTTTTGCTGGCATCCCATCTATTGTACTTGGACACAGGTTCTTAACATATAAAGAAAAGAAAGGTCAAATCTATCGTTGTAGAGGTGAAAACTAATCATGGTGACAAAATAAGGTTTTACTTATTACCCTTAATACAAGAAATCTTTACTGTGGAATATGACTGTACTGTCACTACACACCAGAGATTTTTAATCCCCAATCATTTTGATTTATTTTACAGTTCATTACCTTTTCAGTTAGATATTGCAACAAAGACTCTCCTGAGCTTAAACAAGAGCTTTTAAAGCTGCTATTTTTGTATTAATTTTTCTGCAGTGAAACAATAGTAAAGTTGTATATACATACACACCTGCATACATACATACACACAGAGATATATGTATATATACATACATATACTATACATATGTAAAGATAAACATATAGACACACGCATACACCACACATATATGTATAATGTCCTTTAGAAAAATTAGAAAGTTAAAATAATAATCTGATAAAATAATTTTAACAAGTTCTAATAATATACAGCAACCAGTGCCATTTCTATTTGTATTCACAGGTTCAAGAGCTGTAGTATTAAGACTCTGTTAAGCAGAAATAGAGAGAAGGACAGCTTTCAAGCAAATACAAAGCCATGTGTATAACACCCACCCCCCTCAGAAAATATGACCTGTTATGATTCTCATAAGTTATAATAAGTGTCATTGTGAAAAGGTAAGCAATTGTATCATTGTGAATTTTGCCCTGTAAAAAATCCATCATTTATGGACATATTTCATGCATTAGTGCTCCAGGGTCTTCTCTGTACTGACAGAATGCAGAGTTCATAAGCAAAATAAAAACGATACTCTCAGTGCTGACTGAATCAATGGATCAGGATATAGAAATATAATGGTATACATTCATTCTTGCTTTAAGGTAGTTTTTTTAAAACATGAAAAGTTACATGATGAAATGATCGTAAAACAGATAATAACAAAATAAATTTAAGCTACACTGAAGTTTTATCACTTTGGGACAAACATAAATTGAATCCAAGCTTACCTCTTATACCTAATGCAATCACTGAAGTCAAGGAGACTTGTGGTAGCCCTGACTACATTAAATATAGATCCAGTCACATTATGCTGAAACCTTCCTTCCAAATAATAAATAGATAACTCTCTTATTCTAGATTAATCAATAAAAGTATAAATATATGAATTAGCCCTAACGGACTAATATTTTTCAAAACTGATAAACATGCTTCCACAAATGCATACAAAATTTAACAAAAAAAAGGTATCCATTAAAAAAGAAAGGTATGTTGAAATGTATACAAATATTTTTGTTTCTTCTTCTGAACCTTTAAACAATGCGATCAATTAGAATTTGTGGTCAGTAAGAGAAGGCAAAAATGGACTTGAAAAAATCTTCTATTTTATCTAGGGTGATAATTGTTGTTCATTTGCTAAGTCGTGTCCAACTCTTCAAGACCCCATAACCAGAGCACGCCAGGCCCCCATCTTCCACTGTTTCCTGGATTTGCCCAAATTGATGTTCATTCTGTCGATGACATTATCTAAACATCTCAACGTCTGCCGTCCCCTTCTCCTTTCCCAACATCAGGGTCTTTTCCAATGAATCCTATCTTCTGATTTAGTAGCCGAAGTATCTGAGCTTCAGTTTCAGTATCTGTTCTTCCAAAGAACAGTCAGGATTGATTTCCTTTAGGATTGACTGATTTCCTTGCAGTCCAAGGGACTCTCAAGAGTCTTCTCCAGCACTGCAATTTGAAAGCAACAATACTTCGTGTTCAGCCTTCCTTATGGTTCAACCCTCATAGCCATATATTACTATGGGAAAATCATAGCTTATGACTATAAAAGCTCAGGCTAGCCAAAGAGCTGCTGATACAGTTCTACAGACGAATTATTGAGTCTGTCATCTGTCCCTCTATAGCTGTCTGGTTTGGCACTGCAACCAATCAAGACAAACACAGACTTCAACAGATAATTAGAACTGCAGAAAAAACAATCGCTACCAACCTGCCTTCCACTGAAGACCTATATACTGCACAAGTCAAAAAGAAGGCTGTGAAAATATCTAAGACCCTTCACATCCTGGACATAAATTGTTCCAACTTGTACCCTCAAAATGATGCTGTAGGGCACTGCACATCAGAATAATTAGACACAAGGACAGTTTTTCCCCCATGCCATCATTCTGCTAAACAACTAAGTCCCACAACACTGTCAAATTATTTAAAAAGGCAGTATTACCATCATTATTCTTATCTTCCCTATTCCCTATCTCCTTATCTTATGACTATAACTTTGTTGCTTATCACTATTGTTGTATGTATATTGAGAGCTTACACACTGGAAACAAATTCCTTGTGCGTCTAATCACACTTGGCCAATAAAGAATTCTATTCTATTCTATACAGATCTTTGTCAGCAAGGTGATATTTCTGTTTTTTAATATGCTGTCTAGGTTTGCCATAGCTTTTCTCACAAGGTGCAAGAGACTTTTAATTTCATGGCTGCAGTCATTGTCTTCAGTGATCTTGGAGCCTGCTGCTTCCATTTCTTCCCCTTTTTTGCCAGGAAATGATAGGACCAGTTGCCATAATCTTAGTTTTTTAATGCTGAGTTTCAAGCCAACTTTTTCACTCTCCTCTTTCACCCTCATTAAGAAGCTATTTAGTTCCTCTTCGCTTTCTGCCATTAGAGTGGTATTGTCTGCATATCTGAAATTGTTGATATGGAAGTGATAAAAGTGTTACCTAACCCAATTAGATAATATGCTAGTTATATGTTACCTAATTCAATTGGATAATACATAGAGCCAGATTGATCTAGTAGTTAAGGCACCAGGCTAGAAAGCAGGAATCCATGAGTTCTGGTCCCACCTTGGCCATAAAAGCCAGGTGGATGAACTTGAGCCAATCTCCCTCTCCCTCCCTCTCCCTCTCCCTCTCCCTCTCCCTCTCCCTCTCTCTCTCTCTCTCAGTCCAACTCACCACTTAGAGTTGTCATTGTGGGGAAAATAAGAGAGGAAGGTGTATTGGATATGTCTGCCACCTTAAATTGTTTGTAAAAATAAAAAAGGCAGGAAATAAACAAACAAACAAACAAACAAACAAATAGTTCTGTATTATAATTTCTTGATAAGGTCCATATCACAGGATAGAACATCTCTGAACACCATTTATATACTTTTTAGGAATAACAGAAAATAAAAACTGAAAACTGCTAATAGACAAAATGGCATTATTATTTAGGGAAAAAAACATAGAAGGGCATTGATATTCCATTTGATATGTCCTAAAAATCCTAAAATTCTGCTTCAAATCTTAGCTTGAGATAAGATGAAGCAACTAAGATTTATATACTTCAAGGCACTGTTTAAGATAAATACCTATAGCCGTGATGGCGAACCTATGGCATGTGTGCCACAGGTGGCACGTGGAGCCATATCAGTGGGCATGCGAGTGTTGCCCTAGCTCAGCTCTGGCATGCATGCATGCGCTGGCCAGCTGATTTTCAGGCCTTCCAGGCCCACCGGAAGTCAGGAAATAGGCTGTTTCTGGCCTCCAGGGGCGTGGCGAAAGGCCGTTTTCATCCTCCCCAGGCTCCAAGAAAGCCTCTGGAGCCTGGGGAGGATGAAAAATGGGCCTATTGGGCCCACTGTGCCATCGAAAGCCAAAAGCAGGAGGAGCGCGGAGGGGTCACATGCACAAGCATGGGGGCAGGGCGCACTGAATTATGAGTGTGGGCACACACGCATGCAACCCCCCACGCTCCTCCCACTTTAGGTATGTGACAGCAAAAAGGTTAGCCATCACTGACCTATAGATATATTTTAGTTAAAAATAATAGAATACTTCTGTCAATACACTTGTTTAAAAAATATTCCTTACATTTAAAAGCAATAGTCTTAAAAGATCCATTAATTTGATTTGACAGAAATTAGAAATAAAACCTGGTAATCAAATTTAAAGAATAGAAAAAATTAAAAAATGCAAATGTTGAGGTGAATAGCCCTGTGCAAAATCTAACAGGACCACAAAGAACTGAAAGAAAAAGCATGTTAATATTATGGAGCCTCAAAGGATACGTGGACATGTTCTACTCAAGTTGTGAATTGTAAAGCATAATACTTCCCAAAGTTGATTGAGAAGCAGACATCAAATATCTAAATCTCACCTTATGAGTGGGATAGGCCAAGGAGGTCCTTGCCATTATTTCCAGTAATACTGAGTAACTTTAAACAGAAATTAAACAAAATCAAAGCATATAAATCAATGAATAATGTTAGTTTTAATGGTGATAACTCCCAAGCTGGATCAAAAACATTACTACTTTCCCATATTTCACTTACAAGCTTCTTGACAGAGAAAGATGAATTCAAATTCAAAGCAATTCAATGCTTTATAGGTAATGTTTAATTACCTATAGAGCATTTATTTTATGGCTTGGAGTTTAATTTTGGATTTTTGGATGTTACTTTTGGTACTATTCAAGATGGAATTTGTCTACCAAACCACCGACAGTATTTTTATTTCCTGTAGTTGCAACTATAGTGGGGGGAGGGAATGGGGGATGATGACTTGAAACAAGCAACAAGTGTCCAATGGTTCTGAAGGCAGATAGTTTACATGTGCCCTCTAGGGACAAGGGAATCAACTATTCTCCCACTTTGTGTTTCATGTTGTGGATGCCCACAAGAATATCCCATAGTTACACAAGAAAGGGCAGCTGAGAGGAAGCAATGCCCAGTTCTAATATATAGGCAGGAATCTATCAGCTTATTTATTATCTGCCATTATGATTTTTATAAATAACTCAAGGCAGCAAACATACCCAATGCTCTTTCCTTATCCCATTTTACCAATGACAACAACCCTGTGAGATGAATTGGACTGAGAGTGATTGACCAGAAGTCATGCAGATGGCTTTCATGGCTAAGGTAGCACTTGAACCCATAGTCTTCCAGTTTCTAGCCTAGTTACCTTAACCACTAGACTAAACTGGCTCAATACACAGAAACTTATCACAGCCAGCATAGAGCAAATTAAGACAAACATCACACTGTTATTATATCCCTTCATCCCCTGGTCTATTTTGCATTTATTCCTAATTGTGTTGGCTTCCAAATCGCTCACTGTCTATTACTTCCTCCTGCAGAATCAGACAGTGAGAACTAACAAAAGTTGCCCCTGATTTGCTCCTAGTGAGTCTTGGATTAACTCCTGCTGAGTCCTCAAAGAGTCTTCCTGCTATTGAAAGCCCAAAGAAATATATTAAAATGGGTTCAGGATCAAAGAGGAAAAAGGGCAAAGGCAGAGGTTGCAAACCTGCCAAAGGGCCAGAGGCTTACCAAATGAAGCACACTGCCCTGCCTCTTTCCCTTCCGATCCTGTCAGCTAGGCCAGACTGACATGGAAAGAATAATCATGTTAGTAAGGAATCAAAGTGCTTGGAGATAGATGCAAAAAACCCCCCAAAAAAACCCAAATCTTTTATTGGCATGCATAACTGCAGTGATCACTGGGCTCCTTGCCAAAGGAACTCAGAAGAGCCCCAAGACTCACAAAATCATAGGTTATATACAAAGGACATAAAAAACCAGTGTAAACTACCTGCTTTTAATTACAGGGTGATTTCAACAGGTGACCTTACTATAGGCTGACCAGACACCTCTACATTCTTCGCCATGCCTGTCCTTTCTACTGATACTAGCACCCCCTAACATAACAATGTCTTTTATTATACCTGTACATTGCCAGCCTGCACACCATGAAAAAGACAACCTGGCATTTGTCTTCTTACTCTATAGAGTCATCAGGCAGCTACAGTTTATCCAGTCTGTCTAATGTGCACTTCAAAGTCATGTACTCTGTACGAGGATAGAAAATTATTTGTATTCCACAATGGAAAATTAATGTATTATGATTTGATAAAGTTTTGAAAATTATTTATCGTGTCTGCACCTACTTCTAAGACTCCAAGAAATGATTCTATTACTTCTATATTTCTGAAGATCAACTTCAAAGTCAGAAAGTCTGTCATCCTACAGACTTTCAATAATTTGGAGTAGTCTGGATTATAGATTGTTTTCGTTTGGCATGTTGTACGTATGCAAATGAAGAACTGCTCTATTTCCTTTATTTTGAGCCTGAGCCCAATATTCAATTACCACAAAATAGATTTCCATGAACTGAAATGGTGTTTGCCCCTTGCCCAAAACATTTGTCCAAAATTCCAGTTTTCTGGTGGATATTTTGAGAGAGGATAAACTAAGAGAAAATAGCTGCCCATTGTAAGAAATAACTCTGAACAGTTCATAATCCAAAACAATAAAAAGCCGCATAATTACAACAAAATATAATGCAGGTAGTCCTTGACTTACAACAGTTCATTTATTGACTATTTGAAGTTACGTTGTCACTGAAAAAAATGACTCATGACTATCTTTCACACTTACGACCATTGCAGCATCCTCATGGTCACATGTTCAAAATTCATGTGCTTGGGAACTGACTCATATTTATGACAGTTCCAGTGTCCTAGAGTCATGTAATCACCTTTTGCGACCGTCTAACAAGCAATGTCAACGGGGAAGCCAGATTCACTTAACAACCATGTTACTGAATTAACAACTGCAGTGATTCACTTAAAAACTGTGGCAAAAAGGTAAAATGTGGCAGAACTCACTTAACAACTGTCTTGCTTAGCAATAGAAATGGTCATATGTCAAGGACTATCCACAAACAGAAAGTGCAAAATACAAAAGCCCAGATATCTCACAAATAAATCATAATATTCATCAAAGTTTGGCTCGACTAACAACCCAGACTTAATGATTGTGGGAAAAGCCAAGTTTTTCAGTTTTCCAGTAGATCAGCCGCATGTGGCTCTTTGGGCCCTCTGCTGTGGCTCCCTGTCAGGTGATCCCACTACTGGCTGGCCCCGCCCCTCGCTCTCCCCTCCCAGTCACTCCTTGTCTGGCCTGAGAAGGTAAAGGTGATGGCGGGAGATGGGAGAAGCGACCAGGGCAGAGACAGAGGGATGCAGAGAGAGGGGGAGAGAAAGAGACATAGAGAGATACAGAGGCAGAGAGAGATGGGGAGAGAGAGGGAGGGAGGGGAGAGAGAGAGATGTCAAAAGGATTTTGTGATTCCCAGTGTTTTTTAACAACTGGTTCTCTGCCCTAATGGCTGGCTGGGAAGGCATGGTTGGGGGGGGGCATGTGACTGGTAGGAGTGAGTGACATCGAGTTGGCCACGCCCACCCAGGTTTTGTGGCCTCCGATGTTTTCTTTTCTGTGGGAAACGGATCCAAATGGCTCTTTGAATATTTAAGGTTGCAGACCCCTGCAGTAGACCAACAGGGTGAGGGCCATCCAGATGTGCAAAGAGACACAATTTCATAGAGTACGGTCTGAAATAGAGAAGGAACATCTCCTGGGTCCTGCAAAATGGCTGTTTCACTGAGGAGACCCAGAGCATCCCCAACCTGTCAAGTCTGGGATGGGAAGAAACAACTGGAAACAGAAATAATTTGGTCCTATGCATGAAGGACTTTAAAAATGATAATTAACAACTTAAATTGCACTCAGAATCCTGGGAGCCAATGAGGGTCATGTAGTAAAGCTGTTACATGGGGGAATCTTGATATAGTCAGGATTGCCTCATTTTGAATCCACTGACATATCAATTGCATAAATAATGCACAACATGTTTATGTACTTTCCTGAGATTCTTTACTTTGTGTCCATCTTTTAAAAACACCTACCGTATCTTGTATCACAACTAATGAACTGCATACAGGTAGTTGTCAACTGAAGATCACAATTGGGCCCCATATTTCTGTTGCTAAGTGAGACATTTGTTAAGTGAATTTTGCCCCATTTTATGACCCATCTTGCCAGAGTTGCTAAGTGAATCACTGCAGTTGTTAAAGTCAATAACACGGTTGTTAAGGC
>JANHZT010003291.1:63713-80971 GCA_032468215.1 Stegonotus admiraltiensis | reverse complement strand
CTTCAAAGAACAAGCCACGTCCATCTACCTCTTCGATACCCCAACCTGGGGAACGGGGATTTATTTACACCCCGACAAGGAGTACATATGGGCAATCTCCAGATCTCTTTTTATTCTAAAGAGAAGTTCAGCAGGCTGGACCTCACATTCAGCTGCCTTTCTAGTCATAAACCCCTTTTAATCTCCATGGAGCAAAGAAAAATTGAGGTGTAATCTTGCCTCAGTGGAAGTACATTAATAGTATTTAGTCAATCCTCCTCTTTGAAATACCAATATGCTTCCCTAAAATATTCCACCTGACATTACTTTTTCAAGTTCATTTAGTTGCTTTCATCTAACTTCTCTTAATCTTTCCTTTCTCTTACTACATTCTTTGCTGTGACGTTTTTCTCCATATATATTATATATTATC
This sequence comes from Stegonotus admiraltiensis, assembly GCA_032468215.1. NCBI lineage: Eukaryota > Metazoa > Chordata > Lepidosauria > Squamata > Colubridae > Stegonotus > Stegonotus admiraltiensis. The sequence continues at coordinate 80,559 of JANHZT010003291.1, read as the reverse complement.
TTTCTCTTATCTTGTTTTGCAGTGATCATTCTGTTATACATGGTCTTTTCCCTCATCCACAGATTTCTCTCTCATCATTTAGCCAAACATTCTTTTTCACGCTCAATGAACTCCATACAGCTCTGTAGCATTCTATAACATAATTCTTTTCATTCTGATTCAAGCAGCTTCTGTGTGTCTACTTTCCTTATCTTTACTTTCCATTAATTCTGCTCTGAGATTAATCTGTTTTCCAATAGTTTTCAATTTAGCATTTTGCACATTCTGTTCCTGAACTACTTTCATTATAGTATCTTTTTCCGTATCCATTTTTTTCCCAAGATCCCCTCCTGATACCAAATAATGTCTGTTCCAATTGAGAATTTGGCATCCTTCACTAAGAAAGCTAATAGTATGGGGTGTTCCAAATTTTGAAGGAAGAGGCTACTTCAAGGGACAGGGCAACCATGGAAAAGACATATTTCTGAGGTACAACAAGGTGGTAACATTTAAGGGAAAGGACTTGTTTGATCCTGGTGAAAATGAAGATATGGTCTTCCAAACAGCCACTTAAGAGCTTTAAAGGTAATAATAAGCATTTTGAATTGCATCAAAAAAGCAACTGGAAGTTAAAGTAGCTTGTACAGTAGGAGTTGAACATAGATGAAATATAAAGCACCAGAACTGTCTGCACTGCTGCATACTGGACCAGTTGTAACTTCAGATGATCCTGAAAGGCAGCCCAATGTAGAGTACATTGGAATAATCCAACCAAGAGGTAACCAAAATGTAACTTAAAAGGAAGTCCTCCCAATACAGGAATGGTAGTTCTCTTTCAAGGTTGTAAGAATACATGCAAAAACAGCATTAAGAAGCTGAAATATATACTACAGTTTAGGCAGATAACATGAGACAGGAGTGTAATTCAAATGCATATCAGAGAGTGCTTGCCTGAAAAGTGCCAATTACAGTCCAAGAAGCAATAATGTAGTTCAAATATGTTCCAAGAGTGGCAGAATGCCAAATCGGGCAATATGCTGGTCCAAGAGACAAAGGGTCATGAACAAGGAACAAGAATTGAAAGCTAAACAGTTGTTTCCAAAAAAAGCAAAAAAAAAAAGACTACAAGCAAAGGAAATAATTAAATCTATCTGCAGACAGCTGACTGCAATTAGTCATGCCTTGCTCTATGCCTAACAAGGAGTCTCACTGAGGAGTGTTGCTCTGCTCACCTCTGTAGGCATCTAGATTTGGGGCTTGGGAGTTGTGTCTCATCATCTGACTGTTCCAGCTGAACAGGAGATGCCTATGTCTGATCAACTTCAGTTGAATTCTTGAAGCTGATAATCCTGAAGCACAGGCTCAGGTAGGGTATGTTCATCAGCTTCAAGGTCAGATTCTGAATTATGGCTCATAACAATGGTGTAATTGGGTCACAAATCAAACATCGGCAAAAGCTCAAGAGCTGCTAGTCCAGAAGGACCCCAAATTGTGCACCAACTCTGTGTTTCTTAGACAGTCTAGACTGATATACCACTTATAGCCCTATCTAGAGAGCTAGCCTTGCCCCATTTACACTCTTTATCTTGTCTAGACTACAGTTGTGGATAATGTATGAGGCTAGCTTTGAAAATAATTTAAAAATAATTCAAAAACTTCTAAGCAGGATAGTTAGCAAATTGAAACTAGCAGATGTAGTCATATATTCTGTGCCACTTGCTCATTTCTGGGGGAAATTCAGAGCTGTTACTCATTCAAAGAACTCTAAATAATGAGGACCAAAAGGGTATTCTCAAAGCTTTATTTCAGACCTGGGAAACAGCACTCTATCTATGGAATGCCCTCCTCAGAAAAACTTGTCTGATGCATACATTAATTGCGGTTCCTAAGGATGATTTTGTTACTTTGGAAGTCTGTTTATACATTTATTTATTCACATTTCTAATGTTGACCAACTCATTGGTAACTCTCATATTTCACTATTACTTCTGTGCAATTTATAATCTACTGATCACCAATACACTTTTGTTGCTCTTAATTTTTGTAATGTCCATTGTACTTTTCACTTTGTAGACTTTGATAATGTTATGTATTATTTTTTATTGCCTTACATGGTATAATGTGCTTCAAAGGACTAAATGCCAGTCAGAGAACTTGTTTTAATCATTATCATCTCACTTTTTAAAAGCTGAGTTGGATTAACATTTTCATGGGCATGGGGTATACATAAATTTGGAACAGGAGTGTGGTTCTTTGTTCTCATTTCTATACTTCATTGTTCTAGTAGAAGTATAGTATTGCTCCAAGAGGTTCTCTGACCAGTTCAGCAAGGCAGCAAGCAGTACTAGAAATAATATTCTTAGTTGCAATGAAGGAATTGGAAATTGTTTTCCAATACCATCAAAGCTAAAGGAAGCATAATTATAATTACTGTAATATAGTTTTGTAATTTAATAATACATATTTGATAATAAAATTTCATTGACAGTCAAAGGGTTAAAAAAACAAAATACTTCATGGATTGCTATATTCGGAAGAATAATTAACTCAGTATGTTTATTTATCTACTTTGCTACTTGATTAAATGAATGACTGATGACAGGTTCCTTGTTTTCTTCCTTTTTGCCAGGATAAATGTTCAGTATTAGCTTAAATGGCAGTACTCAAAATAATTATAATGAAATTAAATACAGTGTAATTGTGTTTATAGGCTTTCAACTTAGTTAAAAAAATTAAATAATATATTAAATAATATTATTAAAGGATATAATTGACAAACTATTTCCTGCACCCATTTTACCAGATTATACTACTTTTTAAAATGGCCATACAGTATAATAAAATAAAGAGAAAAAAGAATGCAATTGGAGAAAGAGCAGAAAAAGGATATACAATAATTCAGTACAGAAGTTAAGGCAAAAAGAATGCACTCTAATGGAATAAGGGGTGAAAAGAAAATTGTGGTCCAGTGGTAAAACTTTTCAATGGCTTTCAGGTGCACTATTGATCTAGTGAAAGTAACCAAGCCAAGCATTTCTGAACAATTGTCATTTAGAAACTGTTGAGGAAAAGCAGTACTTCACCAAGACTTCTTTCTACTGTAGAAGGAAATAGAAAAAGTGACCAATCTCGTGTTAGAATTGGGATAGAGTACATTGCAGAATTCTCACCCACAATTCATATTGGTAAATAAAGTTTATATAAATCTGCAGACTCAGTGCAATAAATCTGATTATATATAGAAATGCACTTGTTTCACACCTGGATATAAGCTTAGTTAACTCACATATCCTAATCTACAATACATACAAATCAGTAATTGTATTATAAAAGAACTGAACTGGAAAGGTAGATAAAAGTGAATTGAGAATTTTTTTAAATTTTGCATTATTATTTTCAGCTCTAACAATGCATAAAATATATTGTAAGAAAGTGCATTTACTTTAGAAAAGATAACTTCTAAAAATATTGTTGTTTTAACCACTCAGTCATGTCCGACTCAGTGACTTTATAGGCAAGTGCTCTCCATGCTACCTTGTTAAGCACAGCATCTTTCAGTTGTTGGATGTTCATCTTTGTATAGATTTTGATGTTATCAAGCCAGCGTGTTCTTTGCTTGCCTCTTCTTGTTTCACAAAGCATTCCTAGCATCCTTGACTTCTCCAATGAATTTGCACGCATTACAATAAAGGCTATGCAAAAGGTTCTGATTGCAAGCAATGTTAATGAAAATGTGTTCCATTCTATATCGCAATCCTGTACAATAGCAGCCCCCAACCTTTTGGGCACCAGGGACCAGTTCTGTGGAGACGGGTTTTTCTGCAGACCAGTGGGGGCATGATTTTGCATTCTGCCTGCATCCCATGGATAGGGCTTCACTTGTTTGCACAACCCCATTTCTGACATGCTTGCAGACCAGTGCTGGTCCACAGATCGGGGATTGGAGGCCCCTGCTGTACGAAATATAGGACAAACTTTCATTAGGAAAATAAGTAAGCTTGATAGAATAATTCCTTGATCAGATAAACCTATATTAGCTGAGAATTCCTTTTACTTTTCAAAATGATCTGATTCTTTTGATACTCTATGTCAAATCTCCTCTTCTCAGTTAGGGTTATACAAACATTTTATACTGGCAGCCTTCAATAGCAAATGTACATAACCACCACAAATAATACAGAAAATAATGTGTGTCATTATATAATTCAGTGAAATAACTGCCAGCTGAGAAATGTGCACTGTTCATTCTCTATCTTTAAAAGGGCAAAAGGAAACTAGAAAGCATATAGAGACAGTCATAGCTATTACTAAGGACATCAAAGAACTTTCAGAATAAAAAAAATGCTATTAAAAGATGACCACTTATTTTAATAAAGAGTTCAGAACCAGTTCACACAATTAATGGCACACCTGCAAATGATCCCAGGATGATGCTGTTCAGATAATCTATTGTTTGTACCAGGTTCTCATAAAGGCATTGTCACTGCTTCTCTTTAGTCAATTCTATAACACTATTATTGTTGTAGAATTCTACAATTCTACAATACCATCTATTATTGCAATATTGCCAAAATTGTGAGAGATATAGCTTTGAAAAGCCCGATTCAGGCAATACATTTTCATTTGTGCATTCCCAAGAATCTCCAACAGGAGATCCATTTCAAGTCACTCAATAAGTGTTACTGATAGCAATTGTTCCAGATAAAGCTGGTCAAATCCTACCACCCAATTTTTCACTATCCTTTACCATTTTGGAAATTTAGGCAAGTCAACATGACAGAGGTTGTAAATGTATCAGTGCAATTGAGGTGCTTTATTTCTTGCATGGTCTTTCAAAGATTGATCACCTATCCACATAGCCATTTTATCATGGTCAGGTTCACTGATGGGCAAAAGAATATGGAAAGTTCCACTATGTCCAGACAAGCAATTTTTAAAGGGAAAGTGGGCAGGATGAAAGGATACAAGGTAACAAACAAACTTTACCTCCAAATGACTTTGTGTTCTCCTCCATGAATCTAATAAGAAATGAGGATCCATTTCCTTTTATTACTGTTTCGTCCATTTTAATTTCCCCAGCCCAACTTCATAATTGGTGAATTAAAAGGTATGAATGAAAGTTTAGAGCATGGGTGTTAAACTCAATCGCGTCACATGATGTATCGTGACATATTGTGATTTTGCCTTTGAGGAGCTGGAGTGGGCGTGGCCTTCACATGACGCATCCGGCCAACAGGCCACCAGTTTGATAGGCCTGGTTTAGAGCAGCTACAGTACAAAATAATCTAAGGCATTTTTTAAAATATCTTTGTCTTCCAATACTTCCCTGTCACACTTCTTTGTACCATATTGTACATATACTGATCAGACATGCCTCTTACATAAATGTGTGCAGCATCATGATGTACATTACAAAAACCACTGAGATTGTATCACAACACAATATTCATTCCATTCATTTCTTGATTGTTAGAAAAATATTGAGACTCGAACAATGCTTACAGAGATTCTACAGTGATGGAATTAAGTGCACATAAGTCTCAACTTACAACAATTGGGATCAAAATTTCCATCGTACGTTGTTGCAGTTGTTAAGTTAAATTGGGCCCAACTTTATGACAAAGAGGAACAGCCAAACAAGGCAGCTCCAATTTAGAAAAAGAACTAAGATGTTGTTCACAAAAGTGCCTCATTAATACTCAAAAAGTAACAGGAAATTTAAAGTGACAAAGCAATACATTTATGTAAAGGTCAAACTTCCTATCAAAACCCTGTGCTTGGGAAGGAATGACCAAAAACACTGTTTTGTGTGTGCGTGTGTGCGTGCATGCATGCATGCATGCATACATACATACATACATACATACATACATAAATAAGAGAGTGTGTGTGTGAGAGAGAGAGAGAAAGAGAGATTTACAGAAACATTAAATGTTAGCTGACACATTAAGTGATTAAGGCACCAGGTTAGACAGCAGGAGACTATGAGTTTTAGTCCCGTTTCAGGCATAAAAGCCAGATGGGTGACCTCAGGCTAGTCATTCATTCTCAGTCCAACTCACCTCACAGGGTTGTTGTTGTGGGAAAAAGAGGAGGAGGAAGGAGTATTGGATATGTTTGCTGCCTTGGGTTATTTGTAAAAATAATAAAGGTGTGATATAAATAAATAAAAATAATATAAAAGCAAAGTTCAACTTTTTATTTCTAATGCTTATATTAATAGTCAGAGCAAGCATGAATAGCCAGATATATTATTCCCGTTGCACCTTAACTGTGAAAACATAATGCAATGTCTCAAAACATTCATTAGACTTAGATTCCCTCCTAGAATTTGTTCAAAAGTACACCCACAGTACTTCAATCTCAAATGATTCTGGTCAGAGACTAACTATATGATGTATTAAATGTGTCATTTGAGTTGCAACAATAATAAAGATTTTTTTTCTCTTTAGGCTTATGCATAAAAAGGCCATTTCAATAATGACCACAATTGGGAGATTTAATACATCCCTGTCCTACTGCAATCCCAACAATAATAAAAATCAGCTGTGCTGCTATAGAGATCCCACTGGAGAATAAATATGAACACACACACATATACCCAATTACTTTAGCACTGATTTGCAGTCAACTGAGCTTTTAAATGGAGCAGCTATAAATGTAACATCCAGTCTGAAAACTCCTGGGATTCTAAGGGCTTGCACATTTAGCTTCAATAACAACCTGCATGATAGGTAAAATTTGGATTGTCCCACTGCTTCTTTCTTAGTCTCACAAAAGAGAATTTAAAAAACACACACAGAGAGAGAATATGGTGGCTTGGGATCTACTGATTCCACAAGAGATCTGTCACAACCCTGCTCACCAACTTCACAGCTCTTGGCTATATTGTTACCAACTATTTTTCTCTAGAGAAATCTTCTCTGTCACTGATTTATCAGGGATAAGGTAAATGGTAAATGGTAATCCCTTCCCTTCAATATCCTGATCGAAGGGAACACACATGATTAAAGCTAAATCCCTTTTCCAAAGTGAGCATCACTGGTTAATTCTAAATATTTATTATATATCACAAGGTCAGAGATGTAAAACAAAGTTGAAATGAAGCTCCTCCCTCACCCAAAAAAAACAATTGTTTTCTGAAGTCTGCAGCCAGCTGCTATAACAAGCGAGGATCTGATGGAAGAACCCATATGAGAATGAATTTCCCAAGCTCTGATTTCAATCCATATACAAAATATAAGCTATACTAAAACTATAGTCACTGATTCCAGATTGATGCTATTAGCTCAAGTCCTGATACTGGCCAGCTGAAGTTTTGGTCTTCCATGGTAAATTGGAGACTGTCTTCTATTATTGAGGGAAATTACAGTACTCTCTTGATTGATTTTTCAGTGTATGGTTTTCACAGACTTCATTTTTATTGTGGGGTCCTTGGTATTCTCTGAACTTAGTTATTTTCTTGCAGATGTTTATTATCAAACTGGGTAACATCAGCAGTGCTGGTGATGTTACCTAGTTGGGTAATGAAACATCTGCAAAGAAATAACCAAATAACCAAACATCTGCAAGAAAATATCCAAGCTCAGAGAGCACCAAAGCACCCTATTACTTGAATTGACAGGCCCCATCTCTTTTTAAAGAGTTCTTTCAGTGTCTGAACTCTTGAAACTCTTGATTTTTTTTTAATATTCACTATAACGGGTGAATATAATTCACTATAACGGGTCTACAGGTATAGTGTCATAGGTAGAATGATATTGATCCCTATATCATCCTATATAACTCTATATACCAGATTTAGGTAAAATATAATGGTTGGAGGAAGATGAAGAATGCAGAATGGGTAGAATCACCTAATACTTCTTTTGGGGGAGAGAGCTACCCTGTTTTCTAAATGCAGCATGACTATTTTAAAGCCTACACTCAGTAGTGGGTTTCTACCGGTTCGCCCCGGTTCAGGCAAACTGATAGCGGTGATGGCGAGACACTCCACCCACCCACCCGGACGTCATCACAGACACTCTGTGCATGCGAAGCGCCGTGCATGCACGCTCCCAGTTCCAAACCAGTAGCGAAGGTAAGTGGAACCCACTATTGCCTACACTACACATCAACAAGTCATCTAAAAAGAAGCATTATTATATTCAACATGACTTATTTTTAGGTAGACATATATGATAGATTTCAGTTTAACAAAGTATATGATAGAAGGAGAAAGCTAGATAGAAAGCTTTTTTAAAAATAATAGTTTGATATATGTAGGGAGTTTTACCTTTAATAGTTCTCTGGCATGCAACCCCTTGCTCAGTAACTAATTAGTGATCTGAACTATGTTCAAATATTTCGACTTAAAACTAGATCCCTACAGAAAACTATTAAATGCCTATTTCCCACTGTGTAATTGGTAAAATAAGGTGTGGTTAATGTAAACTTATATTCTCATTGTAATACCTATTGTGCTAATATCTGAAGATGAATTGAAATCACTTCTCCTTATTTGGAAATTAATAATTCATTTCCTCTTGACTGATAGCTGGTTGCACAGTTGTTATTATGTGTTTACAAGATTCCTTCTAATATGGAAACCACTGTGCTTTACAAAAATGACTACAATACTTAAAATTTACTTTTCTATTTACTTAATGGACTTTTTTAATGTACAGTAAAGATCCTGGAAGAATTAAAATTAAGTGTATTACAACAAACTGAAATACTACTTTAATTTTTGTTCTGATTACTTAAATTATTTAAACTAATCAAAACTGAGGTAGGGAAAATGTCTGTAAGAATAAATCTCTGGCACAATAAATACCTAGTACAGTGTGAAATAGGCATCTAACCGTTTTCAGATGGGAATATTCAGGCTTCTAATTAGCCATTTCCTGGCTGTACAGGACAAGTAAAATGTGTCTCTTGATGACTACATGGGCAGGCACTGAGGTTTAATGTAACAACCACAATATTCAAGTTTTGTTTTTCTAGCTACAGATGCAGAGAAGTATGCTATGGCTACTGCACTCACTTAGTCTCTCTGTCTCCCTTCCTCTCTCTCGCCGGTAGACCATGAAACACAGAGCTAGTTCCACCTGCACAAATATCTCTCCAACCCAGAACTGCATGTGCAAGGAATCAATTCATATTACCTGAACACTCGCAAGTTATATGATCTTGAATGAATTATTTGTATATTATACTGCTCAGGCAAGTAGACCTTCAACAGAATGATTATTTGCTAAAGTGACAGTATTTTCTATCAATCAAAATCTACCATACATTGTGACAACCTAGTCTAGGGACGGCAATGTTTCACCAAGCTAATTTCCTGCAACAACTCATACCAGTACAACAATCTCTTTAAACTTAAGCAGGTCAGGTATTATTCCTGTCCTGCTATCTGTCATGACCCATAAAATTGAGATGGTAGCTGGAGAATGTTTAGCAGCTTCTGGGAGTACCTGAAAGCTAATCAGATGTCCATTGTTGCTGAAGCCCATATGACTAATACCATTGCTGGTTCAGGGAGGGAGGGAGGGAAGGAGAGACAGAGAGAGAAAAAGAGATAGTAAATGTACAGACTCTGATGACTTGATCCCAGATGTCACAATGTAACATATATTATAAAATACAATTACTATAATGTATTAAAATCTCGATTTAATTCTGACTCAGCTGTATCACTTGAATACAAAATCTGACACTAAAGTTTTTATAAAACAACCAGCAACAAGAAATGTAGAGAGAACCTGTACTGTAACATCTCAAGCCAAAATGGACAGAAAGGCTGTCACATCCAATAATGTAGCCAACCTCACTGCTCTAAATCAACAAAAGCTACAACAGCTGACACAGTTGATCATGAGCAAAGTGCAATAGTATTTACCTGCTATAACTGCCAGCACAAAACATGCCCTGAAGATATTAGAACATATGCTAGAAAACAGATCAATCTCTCACATTCTCACAACTAAAATGCTATCCAGCCTTTCCACCATGTTTTAGTGATCTTTGGATAATATCTGCTTCTGCCTCCACTGTCTATTCTGTATGGTCTTCCTCTCTCTAGGTCTATCTGTACAACTAAAATAACTATTTGAGATAACCACTATTCTGCATGATTTAGGTTAATAACTTGGAACGATGCTGGCAGCCAGGACATCCTGAGGTATCAAGTTCTGCAATTCAATTATATGTAGTATGTGGGGTTTTTTTTATATTCAGAATTTCCCATAATTAAGTTTTATCCAGGAGAGATAAAATCTTCCTTGCCTGGACATTATGCAACTCTCCACACCAGGGGTGAAATCCAGCAGTTTCTGACAGGTTCTGGAAAACCAGTAGCGGAAATTTTGAGTAGTTCGGAGAACTGGCAAATACAACCTCTGGCTGGCCCCAGAGTGAGGTGGGAATGGAGATTTTGCAGTATCCTTCCCCTGCCACGCCCACCAACCCACGCCCACAGAACCAGTAGTAAAAATATTTTGATTTCACCACTGCTCCACAACATGCATAATTACATATAATTTTTGTAAGTTATATGTAATTTGTAAAAATTGTAAAAGTTACAATTACATTGTGACTTTTGTAAAACTTAACTTTTGTTTTACAGTAAATATTTCCAAAACAGCATCTCTTCTTTTGGGACTTCTTTAAAGTTCCCAAGTTGCTTTGTTTTCATTTTCTTTCCCCCTTCCATTCTTGAAATATATGGAACATAACTCTGCAGAATCTCCCAAGTAAGGGTGTACCACAAGGGTATATAATGTCAGGGAAAGTAGATTTAATCGCTGTAAGCTGATGTAAGAACATAATTGTGCAAGTTACTTAAAAATGTTTCTACACACGACAACTATATATACCTGTTAAATAGAAGATTAGGGCATGCAAGTTTTAACATGTTGAGGAAAATGCCAGAAATAGCTGAGGGGCTGAAATTAAAGAAATGTAATGCATATTTGGATTGTTCTGTATGTAAAGAATCAAAAGCTAAAGGTATCCTGTAAGTAAGAAAAGTGCTAGAACTACAAACAGGGTATTACAATTAGTTCATGCTGATCTGGTTGGTCCTATGACATCCTCTTTAGGAGATGCGAGATATGCATTAGTCATAGTTGATTACAGTAGATATGGATATTGTTATTTACTGAAAAATAAGACTGGGGTATTGCAACAGTTCAGGAAATGGGTAACATTTGTAGAACGACAGCATGGATGTAATGTATGTCACATTCAAACAGACAAGGGGACAGAGTTTATGTCTGAGAAGTTTCAAAGGTGGTTAAGCAGTCTAGGCATAAGGTATAGAAAAAAAACCCATATTCACCTTTGGGTAATGGTCTGGTTGAGAGATGAAACGGTGTGCTACAGACAATGAAAGATGCTTTGCTTGCTAATGCAGGCATGAGTAAGGTATTCTGGAGAGAAGCCATATTAACAGCAAATTGTATCATTAATAGCTTATGGAGCAAGGCAATACTTCCTGATACATGGTAGGAAACCATTTTTAGGTCATGTAAGAACATTCGGTAGTTATGCCTGGGTGCATGTTCCGAAAGCTACTAGGAGAAAAGGTCAGACAAAGGCCAGAAAGCTTCGATTTGTTGGGTATGAGCCAGGAACAAAGGGGTACAGATTTACATATGGTATTAAATGAGTTGTAATCTCAAGGTCTGCTAGTTTTGCAGAGCATAACTGGAACAAGATACATGCTAATCATGAGATGTTCATGCCAATAGAGTTCTAATCTATCGGAAGCTGAGAACGAGTCAGATAAAGATTTAGAAGAGGATAGATTTATGATAAAAAAGTGAAAGTACAGATGAAATAGATATAGAAGAGAAGAGGCCTGAAACAGGAACACAGGAACACATAATTCTAAGGAGATCAGAGAGGAGTAACAAAGGTGTACCTCCTGAACAGTTCACTGCAAGTGAGGTCAGAGCATACAGTGTTAAATATGAACCTCAAAGTTACCATGAAATGTTTTTATTAAAAGATGTTACTGAAAGATGTAAATGTAAATGTAAAAGATGCTGTTCCAGTTTTTGAGGACAGTGCTGCATGTATAACAATGGCAACAGGAGATTGCATTAGGAATAGAAGTAAACATGTAGACATTAAATACTGTAACATTAGAGAAGCTGTAAAGGAGAAACTGATCAAATTACAGCGTTGTTCCAGTGATTGTAATTTAGCTGATATGTTAACTAAACCGGTTTCTGTAGAAAAATATAAGAACTAAGTTAAATAGTTTGGATTATCAGCTGTACAGCTTTAAATGGGAGGAGTGTCAGGGAATGTAGATTTAATAGCTGTAAGCTGATGTTAGGCTGTAAGCAGAGGCAACTGAAAGCTGATGCAATGAGAATGATTCAGCTATTGGAATCACCGGTTTAAGATTCTGGTGGGGCCCACACAAGACCGGTACCATTTTAAGAGGTGTCTATATATAGGTGACCATTAGAGGGTGTAAGTCTCTCTCTCTCATCATGTATCTCATTGCTCGCCTTGTGCTCATAGCTGTATGATAAGGTATCTACCACGTATATCTCTGTATATATTAAGTTGTATATAAACCACTGTTAATTAGCTAAAGGCTCTGTGTGCTGTGTTTTACTCCTGTGTTTATCTCATAATACTAGTCACTCTGCAAAACTGTGACATATAAGGATATTACATACTGACAATTTTCTCTTCTTTTCCGTCCCCACACTAACATAAGATAAGATGGGCCTCAGCTGGGAGCATTGGGCTGTCTTTCATGGCATTTCCTCACAGGTCTAGGTTGATTGTGCTATTCAAGTCTCTGGGGGTGATGAAAATCACTTTAGCAGACTTTGAGAAGGACAGGAAAGGACAGTTTTGGTCTGGCAGCAGCCATACTAGTCAATAGGTTTCCATTCAATCCCTTTGATGTGCACATAGGTGGTTAAAACATCCTTCTTGTCAGCCCTGGAGGCCATCTTTTTCTTAGGATCTTCAGGGCTGCCACACTTAGTGTTGTGGGAAACTGGGAGGGGGGATAGGATAGAGTGGTGGAGATATTTAGCCATAATAACATTCCTTTCTCTGAGAGTCAAGGACATCCAGCCTGCACCTGGAGTGGCATGACTGGTAGGTATCTCCAGTTGGGGAGGTACAGAGAAAGAGACCATGGACCATGATTGGATCATATGATGGACATGTGGGTGCAGGGGAAGGGACTTGGGCTTTCTTTTGGGTGGGGAAAACCTGGAAGCTTTCAGATTGGGGTTTTCCCAGATGTGTCAATATGACATCTCTATTAAAATGGAACATTGAAGAATTCCTAGCCTCAGAGTCTTCTTTCATTGGGGGTATTACTTGGAACCCTAACGCTTCTCTTCCCCTTCACATTAATGAGTGCTAAAGTTATTTGGACTACTTCAGGAAAAAAAAACCTTTTTAAAAGTTAAAATTAAATATATCAATATTCTAATACCTTCTAAAATTAAAGAATGATGGGGTTTAATTAATTAGCTTGATTTCTATCTTGCCTTAAACTATTCAATTCTTGGCAGCTTACAAATACAATTAAATACAGTACAATGAATGAACAATAAAACCCCCCAATACTATCAATCCCTCAACTCAAGTAATTGGTACAAAGCTTTCCAGAAAAAATGATGTAAATTTAACACTAGGGTCTGAAACAATAAATCTACCCATACTTTTGTATTGGAAATTCTGCTCAATAAATAGTTTGGCATCTTAGTAAAAAAATTTCACAGCAGCCAAAACACAGTTCAAATACTTAACACTTAAGTCAGTAATAAAATTATGAATGCCTGTTCAAATAAGGGGAGGGAGCATAAGTTCCTAACTGGTTTAGTCAGAGCAGGCTTGGGAAGATAGCAAATGTGGCAGGAAGGTTTGTTTTAAATACTGGAATACTTAAGGTAAATCAAAAGCCAGGTGTGTTCATCAAATTGGGCTATAAAACTAATGCAGATGTTTTAACCGCCACCCTCACCCATTCACCTACCCAATGTTGCACATAACTGGAAACCCTTGGAATTGGCAGGCTAAAGTACAGTCCACTTCAATGAGATCCAACTGAATGCCATTGGAAGGAATTCTATAAATCGAAAGCAGGGAGATTAAACGCATATTGTTTTCCAGGTTAACATGGAATCCAGAACATTTCTGGCACGTTTAGTATGGGCTGCTGGGTTTTCAGGAAAAAAATGAAATATTTTTAAATGGAGCACAAGAATGCAGGATGTCAGAATATATCTTGCTCATGAATCTCATAAATACAAGGAACAAGTCAAAAGCTGGATAGCATCATTATGTACTCAAATTTCCTAGAATCAGTGTCAAAGTTACTTAAATATTAATGATTCTCCTTTATATAGATCAAATTATCAGGTTTAGTCTAAGTACTTGTCTTTTGGAGGCTTCCAAAACATCAAACATAAAGAGAATTGGGTAATAATCCCAACAGACTTCAGAAGAAAGTTTATTTTTTTCCTGACAAAGAAAGTAAGTTGTGATCAAGAAACTTTCTAAAAAGCCAACTCTTGGGCTTGGTAAGGATCTCAGCTCCTAGAACGAAGGTAGTAATACAATCATAGAAATGTGGCAATAGGTTAGTGTCCTCATTTCTAAATAAATCAACAAAGTGAGACTATTTCATTGGTACTATAAGAGGACTGACCTAAAAGGAATGGTGATGGGGCCTTAGTGCCTGCTACAGTTGACACGTTGGTGATATAAACAACAGCTGCTTGATTTCAGTGGATATGAGGATTATGTGTAGGTAGCCATTCCATCCATGATAATGAGGTGGACACAAGTTCAAGATTTCCAGATGGTCATTTATGATGAGCTGAAGAGAAGTAGTACGTTCATGGATGGAACTAGATCAGAGAAGACTTAAATTGATGGCTTTAACATGAATTATATGTTCTATTATCTGAATCGATAAGGTAATTGCTATCCAGTAACTATTATCAATAAAAGAAATAGAATTGGATTGCACTTGTTTTTAATAGTGCGAAACTAAATGTTTCACTCAGGTTGGAAGATATAAAAACACACGCAAAATACACGTTTTTTGATATTCGATATCTGGAGTTCTGGATGGCTTTTTTTGAATTCCAGAAGCTTGTTTTTTTTTTTATTTCCCAAATCTTCAAAAATGGAAAAATTAACAATCCCAATGGCAATATGTCCCTTAATTTCAGAGGTGCAGGATTTCACAGCTAAGTCAGAGGGTAGGCGATTGCTAAGTCACCTGAGGTAGCTCCATAAAGACATCTGTATTAGTTCACTATGAATGATATGGGAATTCTAATTGATCCCAATTGTGAGACGCATCTAGTAGAGCATGGGTGTCAAACTCGCCGCATCACATTGCTGTCATGTGATGTTTTGCGATGTTTTTCCCATTCGTGGAGCTGGGGTAGGTGTGGCCTGCCTGTGACTCATCAAGCCCATGGGCCGCTAGTAGTAGAGGAAATGGATGTTGAAAAGATTTAAACATCTTCTCTTTCGATTTCCCTGAGTGTCTCAGTTCTTTCAGCTTTCTCTGTATGGACATCTTAAAGGGTCTGTTTCAATGCTGTATGATTATACAGCAGTTGTCCAGTGCCCCTTGCAAACTAGTTTATCTTGCAATTCATTAGTCAGACCTTCCTAAAATTGATCTACTAAGGCCAAGTCATTCCAGCTATGATCCTTAGCATACAATTACATTTCCAGTATATATTCTTCCATGCTCTGCTCTTACCTTAGTGCATTCAGCAAATCTCCTACTCCAGAACTAGCTTTTCCAACAGAGTCATCAAAGGCAACTCTAAATCTCCATGAAAAATTGTTGCACAGTAGTTATCCATTATGAAATCACTATTGTCTATGACAGCAACTGCCTACTTGGCAGCTGTTCAAAAGAACTAAAATAAAGGCCAATCAAAGACATTCCAAGGGAAATTCAGCTGGTCTCCCAAAAATTAGAACTTGCACTGGCTTGAACTAATCTTGAGTTCCATTAAATTTGCCCAATAAAGATTGTGGAGAGTGAAGCAATATGGGTTGATGACCAGAAACAACAGTAGATACAGCTAGTCCTCAACTTACAGCTGTTCATTTGGTGATCCGTCGAAGTTACATTGCCACTGAAAAAAGAGACTTATGTCACACTTAAGACCATTGTATCATTCCCATGATCAAAATTCAGATGCTTGGCAACTGACTCATATTTATGATGGTTCCAGTGTCCCAGGGTCATGTGATCGCCTTTTGAGATCTTCTGACAAGGAAAGTCAATGGGAAAGCCAAATTCACTAACAACTATATTACTAATTTAACAACTGCAGTGATTACTTAATAACTGTGGCAAGAAAGATCATAAAATGGGCCAAAACTCACTTAACAAATGTCTTACTTAGCAACAGAAATTTTGGGCTCAATTGTGTCGCACGTCCTAAGTTGAGGACTACCTGTACAACCTGGGTGGGTCCAGCTAGTTTCAGCACATGGCATATTTGCAAAATTATCTGAATAATGACACTTTTCAAGCAGCTGATCTGGACATCCATCTGTTGCTATGCTGAAATAAGGTATTGGCAAACTGTTCAGCTGTGGTCTCAGTATACGAGTCGCCATGGCCTAGGTGAAGAACATGAAACTAGGTAAACTCCATTGTAAAGGGAGTAAAGTGTTTTTTGAAATTATTATTGGGAAACTTCCTTCTTTTTAAATTTATAGATTGTTATGTCTCCTATACATTTTATATCAAATGCTAACAATATTGGCTGTGTCAGCCTCCGCCTTCGCTTGCTTTGGCTGCCATTGGGAGGAGGTCGAGGGGGAACGGAAACTGAAAGTGATCCTAATGGGGAAATGG
>JANHZT010003291.1:43151-57664 GCA_032468215.1 Stegonotus admiraltiensis | reverse complement strand
AGATATACTTAGATAAGGATGTTAGAATCTATGTTGAAATTTGTTCTTCTTATGTTTTGAATCTTTACCTTTAAAAGATGTAATGGGAAATTGTGAATGGAGCTTGTTAAAGGAATGTAAGCGTGGTAACCACCTATGACCGGATCGAGACTCTGTTCTTGAAAGTTGTATTTTATGTTTATGTTTGAAAAAAAACAACAACATCTGCACTACTCCAAGTAGGAAATATATATAGCATACGGTGCATGTTAGGCTGGATTCTCATTTTATAGGTAGTTCGTTTTTAACCATGTCTGAAGCAAGAGCCAATGAATTTAACAGGCTTTATTCCCAAGTATTCCATAGCCTTTACATTGTCCCAGTCCAGTCTTCAGAAAGTTGCAGTTATGCCAAAATGACAATGGCAACGTCATTGCATATGTGCCATGCTTACCTGCCTGCATCCTAACATCTGATGCATACGAGTATGTCATGACATTTGCTCCCCTGCAAATGATTATGTTCCCATATATAAGCAAACCAATTTTAACTCAATTTCACCCTTTAGGAAACTCATTTTTTAAAAGCAGACTCTTGCATATCATTACAGCTGCTATGCTCTTTACAAGTGTTATGCTACAATTTTTGCATTATAACGATCGGGCTAACACTGCCTTTTTAATATTCTATTTAATGTTTTATTTCAGACTGCTTCTTCTTCTTCACTTCAGAAAACATTCAACATTTATTTACTTGTATTCTGGAAATGAGAAGTATCACCCTACCTCATTACACACATCTTACCAAAAGTCTTTTGTAGTGGCAGCACTGTACTTGTAATAAATAGTGATTGGCTTGAAGGACTATAACCATAAAATAAGGCCCTAGAGGCTGAAACGTTGTTCAGACTATGATATAATGGCATAAGGCAGAGGGAATGACACAGCTTGTACATTAATCTAGTATCCATTTGCATTAGCTACTATTAGCAGGCATAGAAAGCTGATGACAGCAGCCAGACCCACTACTTCTCCTTGTCCTCTAAGTTTCAGGTAACAGAATTGCAAGAGTAGCCCTCACAGTGTGTGTTTTCTTTTACAGCACTAACCATCTTGGCCTTGGCTGCTTCCCATTCTTTTGCATAGAGGAACACACAGAAACAGAGAAACTGAATCAAAAAAAGGAATGAAGAGAAAAATCAGGAAAGGGATATGTGGGTTCCTCACTTCTCTCTGGTTATTTCCAAAGTAGTGGGACTTGGCTCAAAGAAATGTTTAGTGTCAGAGAGTTTATGGAATGTGACACATCCAAGACCACAGTATTTTCTTTATCAAAGGGCTTCACATTACTCTGAAGACTTGTCCAAAAGTTTTGTAAAACATAAGTGGCTTTCCCACATGCACGGTATCCTCTTTTGCTAAGTAAAATTCCCAGGTAAGACGTAAGAAGCAAGGAAATACTGCTTTTTTTTTAAAGTGGGGGAGGGGGGTATCCTGAACTGCAAATCAGCTTCAGATGGTACTTTGCATTAATCTTCATCAAGGCAAAAGTTACATTCGAAGAGTTGCACAACGCTATTGTTTGTCATTAAAGTTACTCCTACAAGCAGAACATCTGAGCTTCTATATTGGTAATGTAGCATTAAAAACCAGATGCCTATCTTACTGAGAGAACAGGAAACATGAACCATATACTACCACCATCACAGGTCTGTAGGAAGATTCTGCATCTGTCTTCCACTTAAAAAAGGAAAAAGAAAAAAAAAACCCACAACTGACAGGAATGATGCCTGACACTTTCTGAAACTGCTGGTTCTTCAAAGTTATAAAGAAATTTAATGCCATGTTCTCTCTCCCTCTCTCCCTCTCTCCCTCTCTCCCTCTATCTATCTATCTATCTATCTATCTATCTATCTATCCAGAGTTGATAAGACTATTGTTAGTTTTCATACCACTTACTAATATTGACATTCCTCTAAATTTCTGACTGGGAAAAAGATTTGGATACAAGTGCTCAAATATTGATGCAATATTTCTCCTTAATAAAAATGACTTTTCATCATAAGAAAATAAATCCTGTTTCTTGAAAAGAAGGAAGTCAAAATCTTTCATAATTCTTCTACAAAGAAGGAACAAATAAGATCTGAGGAGAAACCGAAGATTGATAGATATAGATAGGAAGAGAGAGAGAGAGAGAGATGGGATAGATTTATTTGCCTAGAAGAATCTAGCACTGCAGAACTGTACTAGTTATCAATTAATGTGGAATGCAGACTGAAAGAAGGTCTATATTAAAAATTCATCAAAGATTTCATCATTTTAACTTGCATTCCTTTGAACACCTGCTTACTTGTCAGATCTCTGGTCAGAGTCAACGGTGGAATCTATGGTTGCTACAGAATCTGTACCACTTTTGACATGAACTGCATGACAACATTTGTGGGTTAGTAGTTTAAAGCAACAAGAAATAAAATAAAATCTAACAAAACTATGTATGCTGCTCTACCAAACTTTTCAGGGTAGTTATTCGATGAACCGGAATGTATCCTATGCCTCAGTAAATGTTTTGAATGGGTATGAATGAAATATTTTTTCCCATACTATATCACTTTTGACAAAATGCAAAATTTAGGCAAATACGTAAATAAATAGTAAATGCTGTTATTTATAGCAGAGCATAATTTCTTTAAACCTGTCCAAGAAAAATGTCTTAATGTGCAAATAAAGCTGTCTAGAATATATGCTGGAAGTTAAACTTGGAACCTTCAAGTTCAAGGTAAAAACTCTGCTGCTTAACTAATGCACTACTCATAGCTGTCATCATTAATTTATGTTAGCCTCTGTAAACATCAAGAGTATAATAGGCCAATTTCACAACTAAATATAGATGCACATTTTGTCCTTATATAAATGGCAGATTGCTGCTGTAGATCATCACTGCAACACGTCAGTAGAGATGCACTGTTTGATGCTCTGATGATCACACAATATATAAAACCAGTTGTAATGGTTGTTTGGAAGCAAAGTGTAACACAGCAGCAAAATTTCATTTGTTCCACAAACTCAGGATATATTAAGCTTGGCTGACAAAAACTGTTTGATGTGCTAAATCAGTTTGACCTTCATTTTTACTTTATATTTCCTATTTGACACATTAAATACAAAACCGGATACCATTACATCTATAAAGAAAAAAAACTGTGTCAAATATGTGCACATAGCAAGAAGATTTTGCAAATCTTTAAAGTTTATATTTGAGATGTTAATACTCAAAGGAATGTTGAGTTCTTTCTGGAGAAAAAAGAAACATGACAGATGTTAGCAATACACTATATTCTTATTTGTATACAGACTTTTTTTGAATTACTCTATTCTTGGTTCAAGCATCACTTAAATAAATTGTTATCAACTGTATCACAAATAATAAATGTTCATCTAGAATACAAATAGTACTATATCTTTTTCCCTACTCTCTCAACCATTCAGTTGGCAGCTTAAAAACAGCAGAGAACTGTCTGCTCTCTCTGGTAAAACTACCTAGTTAAGTAGAACTTTTATCTCGGGGCAAATTGTACATTTCACACCTTAAATTTCTATTTACAAAATCAGCTAATCACTTCACAATTGAACTTCTCAGAACAAAAAGTTATCAATTAAAGTGGTTGAAACTCCTGCAAATTATCATTTAAGAATGAAGTAATTGCTTTCATCAGGGCAGAAATGCCCGCCAGAACAGAAATGTCACTTTAGATTAGTGCTCTCACTCCTGAAGCAATGGATGACACAGCTGATATAAGACTAAATGCCAAGACCAATCAATTGCTTTTGTGGCTCTGTTCTGAGCTGCTGTAAAAGGGGCCATTTTCTAGGATCTACTCTCCATTATAGTAAATGCTATCTCCTTGGTAACATAATTTCATTTCTCATAAATTCTGCCTGAGACATTGTCATAACAATGGATGTTTGTTAAAAAGAATGCTGTTGGTTTAACGCAAAGAATTAAGTGTGAACGGCTGTCAAAGTACTACAGTTTATTTGTTCTTAAACATAAATTGAAGTCTTCTCCATTAAAAAGAATACTCATGTGGAAATGAGTATTCTGAACAAGGGTAATATATTGTCTGGAAGGTGCTGTTTAGCTGATTTAGAGCGGAGACTTCTTTTTTACATATACTTGCTTTGTTTCTGTTAGGAACCCTGGTCGTTTACATAGATTTGTCAGTGTAAAAATAGAATAGATAAATACTTCACTTACTTTCCCAGCAGTGTAGTTTGCAAATGTGAAATTACTGAAGAAAAAAAAAACCCAGCCTCATTATCATATGACATGTTGTTAGCAACCTCATCTGTATATAAACACTTCTTTTGAACTGAGATTTATCTATAAAGTATCTGCAATTTGTATTGTTCATCTTTAAATAAAAAAAATACCAAGAATTTTACTTATGGACTCCAATTAAAAATATATCCAAAAATCTAATTTGGTGGAACAGCAGTAATTTTTATGTGATTCCTGTTTTGTCTGAGTTTTCAAAAACATACACACACACACCACAGAGCAGATTTTATTTCAGAATTTTTTTAAAAATAAGCCTTTTTATTCTATCTAAAGAAAGACACCATTATATATATAACACTATTATTACCAAAACAGTTACCACAACTGAGAATGTAATTTCTTACCAATTACTGTCCGTTCAATCCCACAATGCTGCTTCCAAGAGGTCATGTTAGGTATAGATGCTCCAATATGTTCCCTGGGGTTATTTATGTGCAAAGGATTAAAGGATTGTTTAATGACTAGTTGCTTAGTGACTGTTGAAAGTTACAATGAACCCTTCCCAATAGGTATCTACAATCCAGTTCCAGAGTTCCAATGGTAGCACCCTGTCTCTGCAGTCACATGATCACATTTCAGGTGCTTGGCAACTGGCTCACTTTTACAGCCAACTGCTTCATTCCAGTCATGTGTCCATGATTTGTGACATTTTTTTGCTGTTTTTTGCTGTCCAGCACAAAAGCCAAAAGGAATGAATGGATTTGCTTTATGACCATGGTGTTAGCTTAATGATTGGAGGAAAAAAAACCTGAGTTGGTCACATAGGTGCCGTGATTTATAACGGTCATGAAAATTAATGAATTAATTAATGAATTTTCCAGATGCCATTATGATAATAAGTTGAGGACTATCTCTATTTCCATGGCACCTACTAGATTACCCAGCCATATGACTTTTTACTTGCCTTTTTAAACCTTAATTTAAAAAGAGATGGGAGATCATGTTGCAAAGTAATGTACTGGTTCTCATGCTATTATTTCCAAGAATGACTCTGGTCCCACAATTTTTGTAAGACAGACACCCATAATTATTGATTTTACATCCTTAGAAAATCTAAGTCAGTGTATGAAATCCCAAGTCAATTATAAAAAAGAATACTGTAGAATTCTGTTAGATGTATACTCCCTTAATAAGTAGGCTCCCCATGCCAATAATTTCTACTACATGAAACAAACAACATTAGCTGTTGTTTATGTATTTATTTATCCTGAAATTTGGAAGTGCCCAACTCTAAAATTAGTCTGGGTAGCTTACATCAAGTAAGAATATTTTTAAAAAAAATCAAGAAAAGTTACAAGAAAATCCTGTACATCCAAACTTACTCCCTCTAACAAAAGATCAATTACAGGGCTCCACAAGCACTCTACATATGTGAGAAGAGACAGATTTTTAAGGCCTTCTGAAACATTATTCAGGTGAGGTTGGACACAAACAAGGTTCCAATTGTCCCCATTAAAAATCAAATTGCCCCTCTGTGGGGCATAGGCTCCACGTTGGGAACCACTGGATTAAAAATCAAAACATACCAAATATGCCTAATCTTACTGGATGAGCAAAAATAGAAAGGCAGGTTTTTTTTATTTTGGAAAGGTATTTGTTCTCAAAACTTCCTACTGTACATACCAACCACAAAAGAGAGTGACCCTGAATAAGTGGCTTCTCATATAAATAGCTTGTGGGAAAACAGTTAAAAATTACAGTATTCCCCTGGATTCTTACTACATAGAAATTATCTTCAAATACTATATAATTACTATAACATAACAAGCCAAGTATCTAGCATGTTATCTATCATTTATCTATATTCCTTTCCTAATTTATCTGAATGGCATTTTGTAGTTATAAATGTTTTAAACAAGTATGTAAAGTTCTACTTGTGATAATTATAGTTTTTTTTTAAAAAAAAGATTTATAGATATGATGTTTAAGGGAATATGACATAGTTATGTAAGAATTGATTGATCTCTAAAATTTAAGCATCTTTTCACATTAATTGATACCCTAACTCTAGAATTAATTTCTTATCCTTGATTTTCTCTTCCCCAAGCTAAATAAAACTACTAGTATTTCATCAGGAAACCAAGCATGAAAGGGGAGCCAATCTCTGATCTCTAAGCTATGCAGGAAAACAGTATTAGTTGCTGAAGTTTAAATGTTTGAAGTACATGCATGCATTTTATTAATGTTTTGACTTTTCCTTGCTGTCAAAGCACCATCCTAATAAACATTAGAAATCTATAAATGATAAAACTCAGCCTCTCTTCTGAGTTTTAAAAATATTAACATATGCAGGAATATGACGGCTTTCTATTTACTGTAAACATAATACATAATACGGTAGCAAAACAATAACAACCGCACTTAGACTTATATACCGCCTCATAGTGCTATACAGCACTCTTTAGTAGATTTACATATTGCCCCCAACAATCTGGATTCCCATTTTACCAACCCTGGAAAAATGTAAGTCTTTGTCAACCTTGAGCCCCATGATGATTGAACTCCAGGCTCTGGCAGAGTTTGCCTGCAACACTGCATTCTAACCACTGTGCCATCAGGGTTCCTAAGCATATTATTTATATTCTCTCCAAGCGTATAAATACAAATCCTAAACTTTCTTAAGTTAAACCAATCCATAATTCTCCAAATTTATCAGTACTTCAGTTTGTTCCAGTCCTTGCTTAATGACAGTAATTGAAAGCTGCCACGTGGTTGTAAAGCATAACCTCACATGACTGTGAGGTTATGCAACTTACAACAGCAGTCCTAGCTGACATCATTAGGCAGCTCTCGCAAGATTATTAAGCAAATATCATGAGATCATTGTTTACAACCTCCTGACAGCTTCAACTTTGATTTTGTCACAAAGGTCACAAATGGTGATCACAGGATCGTAGGGAAGCTGCAACAAATGCAACCACAAGGAGTGGTTGTAATCACATTGCTCAGTACCATTGCAACTTTGAACACTCACTGAATGAATGCTCATTACGCAAGGACTACTTATATCTGATTAGATATGTTCTCTTTTTGCACTTCTTCAAAATGCTTAAGTTCCTAAATCATTTTTTAAAAATTAAAAGATGTCATACATACTTGGAAAATCATAACATCCTGAAAAGCCTAAAATCTAATGAAGCAGCACTAAAGATCAGTACATAGTAAGAGTTATGACCAGCACCTACTTTGAGCAATTGTTCAAGAATTATATTTGTCCTTTTAATAATTCAGACAAGAACTATAACTAAAAATCTATAAAGTATGTATTTGTCAGGTGAGCTGGACATACCTCACAGGGGTGAAATGTAAAATTTGTTACTACCAGTTCTGTGGGCGTGGCTTGGGGGGGTGAAATGTGACTGGCTGGGTGTGGCCAACTTTTTTTTTAAACTTTTCAAAGCATTTTTTCTAATCCTTTGAAAAGCCTCTGCCGATCAGGCAACTCAGCTGGGATCGTCAGAGAGGCTTTTTTTAAAAATGCTTTGAAAAGCCTCTGACAATCCCAGCTGAGCCATGCGATCCTCAGAGGCTTTTTTTTAAAAAAAACATTTTTTCGTCAGAAGAGGTTGTAGAAAACATGCTTTTAAAAGTAAAAAAAAAAAGCCTCTGATGATTGTGCGGCTCAGCTGGCCATGGAGAGGGGGAGGGATTTTTGCTACCAGTTCTCCAAACCACCCGCCGCCATCGCTACCTGATCGGGCAATCCAGTTCGAACTGGGAACATTTCACCCCTGATACCTCACCATTATATGTTACCAGCAATATCATATAATGCTTGGAAACTGGAAGGGATTTTATACGCTCTGAAACATATACCAAATTCAATATATTCAAAAAGTCAGCACCATAGCCCATTAAACCTGAAAAAACATGTTTTATACTTGTGAATTACGTTTATACACTATTTAATGTTGCTATCTTGCATAAAACAGAGTATGTATAGATAGTTATGAATAATTGAAGTCACTGATGGTGTTATTTGTTTACTGTGTTAGTTGAAGGCGGAATAACAATTTAATGGCTACTATATAGTACTAGTTTGTTTCCAATTTGGGATTCCATATATTTCCCATGATTCAAGAGTACTTTCCTATAAAAACTCAAACCTAGTTTATTCCTGAAATATGATGAGATGAGAACCTCACAGGAATTTGGTTCCAGTTCTTGTTAGATTGAACTCAGCTGTATGAATTCCAGGCCTTCAGTTAAGATGATAGTTGAAATCTTTGGTTTTGATTCTGTTTTCTAGTGAGCTGTATTCTTTTTTTCTGATATGTGAAAAATTTCTTTTTAATTTTTTTTAATTGTAAACTGCCCAGATTTGCACTGGAATTGGCCAGCCTTAAAATTGAAATAATAAATAAATCATATTTCAGAATCCATATTCTTTGCCAATGGAAAAATCAATTGAAGATGTATAGATACATGATTTAAGAGACATGCTTTGAGCAATCTTAATAATAATACACATATTTCAGAGTTAACATTTTCTATTAATTTATTTCATACACATTTTATCACTTCAGCTTGCTTACATTCAGAAAATTATATCATAGTACAAGCAATTATTTTATTTATAAGACAAAAATGGAAATACAGCAAAATAAACTAGTGAAAAGTTATAATGTTAGAGCTTCAATCTTAATAATAGTGAAAGTCCTTGTTTTACTTTTCTTAATCCCCTTTCCACTCAATGAATAATGCTATATTTATTAGAGAATGAAATGATATTATTCAATCACACTATTTCTAGTTTCAAATATTTTAAGAGACTTGAGTATCTTTTCTAACTGTAAATCTCCTAATCATAAATGCCATATAAAATTACTATAATTAATTATTAAAATTATTATTAATCTGATGAATAATTTATAAGGCATCTGCTTCAGACATTAATATATAAGCACAGTATAAATATAGCCATATCTGATGTCATTGTATTAGCTATTTTCTACCTAATAAATGTGTGTATGTGGGTGTGGGTGAATATGTTTGTGGGTACACATACAGACATACATGCTATACGTACATATACTCTCTAACAATCAATATGAAGATGACTGCTAGCCTCATTCCAGAACATATTAAGAAATACAAAAGGGTTTTTTAGATGATAGAGTAATGAAAATCTTACCAGTAAAAACAGCTGTACAATTAATATGGATATAAATGGAACATGAAATGTCAGGAGAGGATTAAGCAAAAAAGTTAAAATGTTCACTAATTGTGAAAAGCACAGAGAGTTTCTTTTATTATCTTCTACAGGGTAATGTAATAATTGAAAAAAAAGATAAATTTCATTTGAAAATACTCTGTTCCCAGCTTTCTTTAAAAATGTTGTGACCATCTTGGCTGGTATATTTCTGAATGCTTTGGAATATATGCTGTCAATTTTAGTACAGAAAGGAACCTACCTTCCCAAATTGAAACTAGGGCTATCTGATCAAAATAATACCATATATTAAGTCTAACCTTAAATTTAATGTTGACAAAACAAGCCCATAAAAATTCAAATTTGCTAAAGATCTGTGTGCAACTAATATTACCTAAAAATCCTAGCCGTCTAAGTTTGACTGTGCTTCTGCATCAGAGTTAAGAGTAGGAAAAGGAAAGGGTAAATGAAGAAAGTTTCAAAAAGGCTATTACACCTGATGGGCTTCAAACAGGACAGATGAAATACAAGCTTCAGTATTCAAAATATAACGGATACAATCTTGTGTCTGGTTAACTTCTAGGAAATGGTTCCAGAGACAATTTTACACTAACTACAGTGATTTGAGCAATTTTTAAAAATAATACCAGTCAATTTCTCCCCATTATATTTTGCTGGCAGAAAATAAAACATTTTTCTTTGAAATGATTGCCTTTGGTTTTGTTAAATCATGCAGTCTGACAACATGTGGTCACCATTTTCACATGATCTTTCTGCTTCTCTGGAGAAGAATGAATTTGCAGACTGATCCTTGATATAAATATGTAATATAGCTTCAGTTAAGGCAATTTCCATTACTTCAAGAAAGGAAGGAACTGCTGTCCTGTATTATGAAGAAATCAAATTCATGCTCGAACTGACAACATATTCAACATGGGTGTTCATATTAGAACTAATGTTAGTAACTGTTTTTGGAAATGCCAAACAGAGGCTATTTTTATGAAGTTCAGAACCAAATTTAATAGATATATTAATTCCACTTCTTTTAGTAAGCATCATAGAAATACTCAGGGATTCACAGAAAGTAAATATAATGCAAAACTAAACCAAATAACACTATTTTTAAAGTACCAGCAGTTTTGTAATCTCATTGTAGTGGAACAAATTAACTATTTTTTTTTCTGAAATAGAAGTTTATATTAATTTATATTAACTGTGGGATTAAAATATGCAATTGTCCCCCTGGCCAGTGTCTCTTTTCACTTTTACCATCGGGCCAAAGACACAGATGTATAGCCAGCCAGCCAAACAGGTTTAAAAACAGCTTTTACCCATGGGCTGTCAGAATCCTAAACACAATACAGTACCACAAACAGATTAATATGATGAATTTCACTGGTGCCAGTGTAATGTGTAATATGTATATACCATGATATAAGAACATACACCAGAGTAATATACATGTTGCACTGACTATGACATATATATGGAAACATATGACTGGCTTTTTTCCTCTGACTACTTGTATAAAGATTGTTCTTTATATTATTCATGTTGTCTTGTATTCTTGTATGGACTGCACCAGTAGAGGCTAAACCAATTTCATTGTATACATCATGTACAATGACAATAAAGACTTTGACTTTGACAAATGATTTTTGCTGTTGAAGAAAAGGATTGAACATTGGTTTAAATATTTACTTGTACTATTACCAATGTCCTCAATATCCAAACATAACCTTTATAATATAGAAAGCGCTCAGCATTTCATGTTTCAGTACGGTACTTTCTTATTCCTTGAAGTGAATATTTGTATAAATGCTTCTATCATCATCACTGCAGATTGAGCCTAACAAGAGAAAATGAAATTCATGCTAACATTCAAAGACTGAGTGGTGAGATTTAAAAATATTTAGCTCATGTTATCTATACTAACGAGATACAAAATAGGATGAATTAGGATCCTGGAGGCAAAAATAATGGAAACAAGTTCACTATACTTCCTATTTCATAAATATTCCTGATGGTTTAGTAAAACCACCCTTTTTTTGTTCCTTCCTTCTTTACATATTTCTCTTTAATTCATTGTGTTCTACTCCTGGTCCTTGAAGATAGGAAAGTCTGAATAAAATCCTCTGTAACTATATGAAGAGTTCAATATGTCTGTCATTACAAAGAAATAGTGATCTTTTAGGAAGGGTTTCTGTGAGCATCTGTGCATGGTTTTTCTTTTTCATCCATTTACAAGATTTCTTTTCAATCTAGTATTCTTACACCACTACCTAATACCTGCTTAGGATTCCAATTAAATTTTTCTTGCCTACATTTCTGAAGCGTCAATATCTGTGAAGGAAAATAATACCTGTTAACCATAAATTACTGCATTTTCAGTGCACGTATATATGAATATGACCGTGATACTGCTCCTGAAGAATTTCCTGTTGTATGCAATATTCATATTTTTGAAAAGTAAACTGCAGGAGGTTTACTTGTTTAAGTATCAGAAAACTGACATGCTGACTAATATAATTTGAATTCTCCTTTTCCTGATCTGAAAGGCTTATAATGCCCAGTACTGGAAGGTGTTAGAGAACAGGTTCATTGCATTGCTAAGGGCCAATGGGAAAAGTCTACAATACTGAGTCTTCAAAAGTATTTACGATAAGTAATGAAAATAATTTTCAACTGTAACATTATCAATGATGGAATAGTTGGAACTAAATGGAATGACTGTGGTAACTGTGATATACCTTACAATTTCAATATTAAAGTGTTAAAGATCCCCAGTTCTGGAGGAGTTTTATCAATCATAGCAATCTGATTCCTAGAGTTAGCAAACTGTTGCTATAGTTGTAACTCAATTAAACACTGATAGGACACAACCCTACTATGAAGGTAGTAGATAAGACTTTTGAGATTAACAAAAAGGACAAAGGAGTAAAATAACAATAATCTGCTACTTAACAAGAAGCCAGTTATCTAGATGTTGGAAAATTTAAAAAACTTCTAAAAATAGTGAAGTATTATCAGATTCTTCATAATCTTGATAAAAACCCTAAACATTACCTAAAGCTAAACAGACCACCCCTAAAGGCCATGTAACAGAGACAAAAGTAGAAGTATTATTAGAGGCAAAGAATAACACAGTAGTAAAGTTAAAACAAGAAATGTGAGGTCTATAGATAAAATGTTTGATCCTTGTGAGACAGTAAAATAGATCATCTAAAATCTCACAGATTATAAAAGGGAACTGCTAAAATACAAGATGCGTAGCAGCCTCCATGCAGCTAGGTACATGCTACTACATTTGGCTGTGATTTTGAATTTCTGCAGCCTAGCCAACAAATTTTGTATTTAAAAGTTTGTGTCTTTCAAAGGGGAGAAATGTATCTGTAACTTCATATTGAAGCCTTAGTAGCACTACCACTACTATATATAATAAAGTCTTAGTTCCAGATCCCTCATCCTGGCTTAATTTGCTTTTTAGCAAATTAGCAAAATTTTAGCCATGGGGAAGAAAAAATTAGGAATATTTTTTTTGCTATTTGGGCAGGAGATACTAGTATTTGAGTAGGCATTCTAGATCATTTTTAAGGTAAGCATTCTGGGAGCACAACGGTTCAGTAAAGACACTGAGCTGAAAGCTGACAATTCAGTTTCGAGACGAGACCGGACAGCCGTGATTCCCAGCTCCTGCCCACCTAGCAACAGGTAGTCCACAACTTACAGCAACAATCGAGCCCAAACTTTATGTTTCTAAGTGAGAAATTTGTTTTGCCCCATTTTATGACTTTTCTTGCCACATATGTTAAGTGAATCACTGCAATTGTTAAGTTAGTAACACGGTTGTTAAGTGAATCTGGTTTCCTCATTGCTTGTCTTTGCTTGTCAGAAGGTTGCAAAAGGGGATCACATGACCCCAGGACACTGTAACAATCATAAATGTGAGCCAGTTGTCAAGGGTCCGAATTTTGATCACATGACCATGGGGATGCTGCAATGATCATAAGTGTGAAAAATGGTCATAAGTCAGGTTTTTCAGTGCTGCTGTAACTTCAAATGGTCACTAAGCAAACTGTTGTAAATCGAGGACTACCTGTAGTGCTATGACAGTCTAACTCAATCATGCATTATGGTCAGGCATGGAAATTTGGCCATAACAACATACATTGTTTTTTTAAAAAAAAATCACCTCAAAGCATGAGATGAACAGCAAATAAATTTAACAATAAAAATAATAACAAAAAATATTACTGTTTATTATGGTCATATTTGCAAATTGTCACTAACTGTCAGGTCCCATAGATCTCTATCGGGATGCTGCCATTCTGATGGGAGGGGGGAGGATTGGGGTTGTGCTTGCATGAGATTTCCCTTTGTTCCTTTCTCTGCTTTGATGTACCTTGGGGAAGTTGGGAGAGGGGAAAGAATGTGCCTTGGGCCATCTGTTTTATCTCCACACTGGAGGAGCGAGATCGTGGCGCCTGGGAACTGCCTGTTATCACCTTCCTAGCTCGAAGTTCTCACAATATCTTCGTACCTTGGGATTGGCTCAAAGCTGAACTGGACATTGGGTGGGGCCTCAAAAGAAACGGTTTAACCTAACACTTCGGCACAGGAAATTTAAATTCTGCCTGCACTCTCTCTGCTATCACTGTCTTCCAATAAAAAGTTCCTTTTGAAATGCCTTTTGTTTCAAGAGTTCTGCTTTTTTGAGAAGACTGTCGAGGCAGGACTTTACACGAACTGAAGTAGTTGTTAAATAAAGCCTAGCTGTTTTTGAACAAGGAATAGCTATCTGACTGAGATGATGCGATGTTGAAAAAGTTTTGACTATCATGCGGTAAAACTAACCAGAAGAAAAAAGACCAAAATTGAGAAAGAAGTAACTGCTGTAGAGGCACTCCCATCTAAGACATATCAGGATGAGCAGAGCTTTGCCAAAGTTCTTTGGTCTTTAGAACTTTCCAAAATGGACGTTGCTTACCTGAACGTCCCTTCTAGGCGCGCTGCTAGAGAATCCAAAGCTGTGGGTTATTCAATA
>JANHZT010003291.1:27840-39182 GCA_032468215.1 Stegonotus admiraltiensis | reverse complement strand
AAGGTTGACTCAGCCTTCCATCCTTTCGAGGTAGGTAAAATGAGGACCCGGATTGTGGAGGCAATAAGCTGACTTTGAATAAAAAAGAACACTGCTGGGGGGGGGGCTGAAAGCCCTACTAAGCAGGTATATACAAAAGTATAAAGGCTATTGCTTAACGCATTGTAAGTCGCCCTGAGTCTCTGGAGAAAGGGTGGCATATAAATCGAACCAATAAATAAATAAACATATATTATCCAGTATTTAATCTTAGATAAGAGTTTTGACTTGGCATGAGCAAATCGATATTGGCATAGTCCCTAAAAAAGGCAACTACTATATCCATTATTGTAAGGATGGAAGAATGAAATGCCACTCATCTGAATGCATAAAAACCCTAGCATTATAGGACCAAAGAAACCATGATTCAGGAGATCACATTGGGGAAATTCATGTGATTATTTTTTTCTGGCCATGCAGATGAATCAAATTCAATTCCCAGATAAGAGTCTTCAAAGACAAGATATGAAGGATAAATAAGTATTTTGAAAAGGGCATGGAATACTTGAATATGCTAAAAAAGAAAAAAGAGGTCTCAATGCTTAGTGATATGCAATGGAATTTCTTCCTTTTTAAAGTGAGGATGTCTGTTTATATTCTCCTCTATAGATTTGCTCTACTTGCTTACTTCAAACAGAAATTCTCGATACATTTTTAAATTGATAATACGTAAAAAGTAATATAATCGATTTGATTTAATTGTATTTATGGAAGGAGCTGCATCATTTTAAGTCTCTGATAAGAATAAAGTTGTTTGGTTTTGTCCCTATCTTTTTTTGGGAGAGTAGCTTCTGGCAGATTTATATTCACACATACAAATATGGACACTTATGCAGATATTTATCAGGTTCTAAGAGAGAAAGGAATGCCCAGAAATGATTTTACCTGGAGTTGGTAACCCTAGATTAATAAACTAAACAAGCTGGTCACTGTATAGGGTTTTTAACTATGTTTAAATATATATTTTGTCTGTCTCTACTCTTCTCTCTTTTTAAGGGAAGAGTAAATTCAGGGTTGTCTTTATTTTGAATAAATGTGGAATATGAAATTACTTATGACAGCAGAAAAGTGCTATTTTGAAGCTTAGCAAGTGATAATCAGAGTGAATCAAAATGTCTAATTTGAGCTGAAAAGTCTAAAATGCAAAGCTAGGCTTTGGGTTTAAAATTTGTTTTGGTTCCTACTCATCATTTTGCTGGAATCAATCATCTCCATTGCCAGCACTCTGAATTACTTTCTGATTGCAACCATCTTGACATAGACCCAGGCAATTCTCAACGGGGCTTCAGCTCATGTTGTGTTTTTTAATCTACTGGTGGCGTAGGATAAAGAGATGAAAGTCCAGCTTCTAATTACTTCAAATCTGTACAGCAATGTGAGCAACCATAATATAAAATTTAACCCAGGAGGTTTTGTACTTCAAGTACTATAAAGTGTATTTCAATCCCATTATTTGGCTTTTAAACTTCAAATTCAATTTTTTTCAACTCTATTCATTACTAAACTCTAAAAAATGTAAACTTCTGAGCTATCTTTAGTAAACGACTTATCATAAGATACAGTTACCAACCGATGAACCTATGTAACTGATATTACTCACTTTATATAGAATCTATGAACCATGTTGAAAAATTCTAAAAAGATACAATAAAGGATAATGATAATATATGCAGAGTGTTACCAAAGTGACCAGGGGCTACAGCAATTCCTTTATGAAATAAGTTAAGCATGACTTTTTAACAGAAAAGGGGAGAGTAAGAGGGCAAGAGATTATATAAAATCATACGTTATACAGACAGTGGGCAGAGACAGGTCTTCCCTTCTCCTAATATTAGGAGCTGTAATCATCTAATGAACCTAAACCCAGAAATAGTGATGGGAAAAAATTTAGATGACTTTAAAAAGAAATTAGATAATTTTTTAAAGGATAAAATTATTAATGGCTCCTAGTTACTGCTGGCTCATTACAGTTATTTGTTTTTATTTATCACCTTTAGAAACTGCCCGTCTCCCTCACAGAGTGGCACATAAGTTACATTGACAATATATTACTCTAGTGTCAGAAACAGTATAATTTTCAGCATTACTTTCTGGAAAATCTAATAAGAACAAGCATGCTGGACTAGATAGAAC
Organism: Stegonotus admiraltiensis; assembly: GCA_032468215.1. Classification (NCBI taxonomy): domain Eukaryota; kingdom Metazoa; phylum Chordata; class Lepidosauria; order Squamata; family Colubridae; genus Stegonotus; species Stegonotus admiraltiensis. Next base: position 37,010 of record JANHZT010003291.1, on the reverse strand, counting down.
AGATAAAATTTATTACAATCCATGATCAGATGTAAATACTAAAAATAAAATAAAGAAGAGGCAGAAAATTATACAAAATAGCCACAATGGAATATTTTACTTAAAATACAATGTTATACCTCTAATTCATTTTGAGTAGCCTATATTGTTATGTGTAGCAGCAGCAGCCAAAACAGCAATAACACTTTTGGTCGTTTCCACACACTCATCTGATATATAAGAAATAACAAGATTCCACTCATTCTTTAACCCATATTCCCTATAAAAACTATATAAATTGAGAAAAATATTCTATGAAATGGACACTGAAGTTCTATATGCCTCAATGGTTTTTCCTTCTAGTGCACATGGCCAAGCATATTGATTGAAAAAGTTGTTACCATATTTTCCCTATGGTAGGAACGAGGACAAAGCACTGAACTGCAGTAAAGTATCTGTATATTTTCAATTTAAATGTCACATTAAATAAATAGCTGTTAATAGTAAATTTCTTCAGGCAAAACTTTTCTTAAGAGGAAGAGCTTTTTTTTCTTGAAGATCAGTGATCAATGATGACCTATAGTGGGCTTGCATGGGTGATAGTACATCAATCCTTGTTCGTCTACTTCTACTTCTCAGCAGCCTTCAATATCATTGACCATGAGGACAAGCCTAGTGAGGGCTCTGTTTTGCCTTCTTATAGGGGCAATTCCAGCTGGTACCATGGAAGAGGGGTCTGTTCTATTCATAGATCTCTGCCTTTCAGGGTGATTTGGGGCTCTAATATCTTTCTTTTCTTCTTTAACACCTACCTAAAGTTACTGGGAGAGGTAATCTGTCAGTATGAAGTGCAGAATCATCACAGATATAGTGCAATAGCAGTACAATTAACCCTCACTGAGCAAACTTTCAAAGTTATGACAGCCCTGAACAAGGAGGCTTAAGTCTTTGTAGTTGTGGCTATTGCAGTGTCCCAACAGTCCCAGCATCTCATAGTCATGTGATCATAATTTGCAACCTTTACTGCTGGCTTATGACAAACAAAGTCAAAGGGAAAGACATAAGGGAGTTATACATGACATCAAGTATGTTCAATTCACTTTATGACCACAACCAGTATGGATGCAACTGCAGCCATAAGTAGGCTTGGTCACATGATTCTTTGTTTTATGCTTATGTTGTTTAGTTCTTTTTCCCAATTATAATCGCTAATGAGGACTACCTGTAATCTCAATTAAGACCCAACATTACAAATAGTGTTTCACAGGAAGTTAGCTAACCACTGACACTCCTAGAATCTCTCAAAAACAGCAAATACATCCTTTCTGGTAATCTTCATCCTTGCCTCTGTGGTAAACATATTCACTGATATTCTAAGAGCCTATGATCACTGTTGACTTCAGCTTACCATAACCAGAACTTTAATGTACTTTTTATTTTACAAGTTTCTGAGAAAATTCACCAACTCAATTTAACTGAGCTGAATATTGATTGCATATGCTCTGAATCTGATTTAAACTGCCTAAATACATGCAAATAAGATTGTTAAAGACTTACCACCGTTCATTTGTAAGTCTTTGAAGTTACAGCGGTACTGAATAAATGGTACTTATACCCCAAAGTTATGGCCAGTGATGAAATCCAATTTTTTTACTACTGGTTCTGTGGGCATGGCTTGGTGGGCATGGTGTAGCTTGGTGGGCGTGGCAGTGGAAGGATACTGCAAAATCTCCATTCCCACCCCACTCCAGGGGAAGAATACTGCAAAATCCCCATTTCCTCCCCACTCCTGGGGGAAGGATGTTGCAAAATATCCATTCCCACCCCACTCTGGGGCCAGCCAGAGGTGGTATTTGATGGTTCTCCGAACTACTCAAAATTTCCGCTACCGGTTCTCTGAACTGCTCAAAATTTCCACTACCGGTTCTCCAGAACCTGCCAGAACCTGCTGGATTTCACCCCTGGTGTGGCCTCAGAAGCAGCCCAAGAGTTCATTAGCTGGTGGCCATGGGCCTATCCCAGATTGTTACAGGCCCAACTCAGATCATGAAGGGCCAAGCTGGACATAGCACTTAGACTTATATACCGCTTCACAGTGCTTTTACAGCGGTCTCTGGGTCCTCATTTTACCAGCCTCAGAAGGCTGAGGCAACCTTGAGTCTGGTGAGATTCGATCTGCCAAATTGCAGGCAGCCAACAGGCAGTAGAAGTAGCCTGCAGTACTGCATTCTAACCGTGACATGTCCCATCAGCAGTGGGAGCAGGATAAAGGGGAGCTGGGAGCAACAGAGTGCAGGGCTACACGGGAGATGCTTTTTTGCAACCACAGAGCTGCAACATGCCAAGAAGCGCCTGATCCGCAGTGTGGCAAGCAGCCCAGAGCCATACAGTTCTAGGGCAAGCTGGGATACAGGGCATCCAAAAGGGTTGGGAAGCAGTAGCAGGTTGGAGAGAATTGAGTAGAAGGCAATCCCTTACCTTCTACCAAGGCTCAAGGCTGGAAGATATCAAGTCATAAATGTTTTGGATTCGGATGGATCCTTCGCTAACAACTGATTGGATTCAGTTAACAACAGCAATCGGAATGCAATGATTGCCATCATTAAGTGATATGGTCACGTCACGTTATCTCATAAGCGATGGAAATTCCAGTCCCAATTGCCATCACAGATTGAGGACTACCTGTAAATAGTTATGCTGTAAAAGTACATATGCTTTTTCGAACGAATAAAAGAAAATAAGAACATTTATTAAAATGCAACTCATCTATCACAGATATATATGGTATTTCTTTTTCTTTTCTATTAAAGAACATACCAGGACCATAGTAGCCTCAAAAAATAATCATGTAGCACCTTAAAACAGTGCCATTGATTAAATTTGACCTCACCAATTAATCAAATAAAGGCTTCATTGATAAATCAACCAATTTAAAATGGCAACCCATGTCGACCTATTGAATTTATTCATAACATAACAAAGGAATATTAACATGTGGTAAATATATTGATTCTGAACCCAATATATAAACACAATTCTCATATATAAACTTAATTTGAGATCATAAAAAGTTGTGTTACCAAGTCTTTTATATTCTGTGCACAATTATTTCTACAGTGCATTGTGAAAGGAATTTCCTCAGGATCTGCTGCTCTGAGCTTGTCGAGTTTGATACACAATGAGAGATACTCGAGTCATTTGAACGGTGAAACCTCTACATACAGACAAGATAGAAAATCACAAGCCTCCTTTATGTCACACTGATTAGCAAAAATTATATTGGGACTTTTGATTTGTTGGTTCCTTTATAGAACTGAGAATTTGATTCAGTTGTTCGACAATTCTGACCCCATCCTTTTTTCTTTTATCTGTCACACCAGTATAGCACAACATTATAACACTTCACTTTTTTATATAAACGGAACATTAAAATATTTTCAAAAATTATATAGGCTACTTTCTTTTTGCTGAATATTCTTATTTTGTTTCAAAACAAAACTGACATATATTAACTGCAAAACCTACTGTATTTTATTTTCCATAAAAATAATGAGCACAATTCAGCAAAAACTAAGCATTTTCTATTAAACATCAGAGATTTTAATTAAAAAAAAATAAAAATAGAACATTTTTATACCATCACCAACTAAACTCCCATGTCTGATTACAAACATAAAACATAAAACTGATATACACATTTTATAAATTAATTTTATAATTAATTTAATTTTATACTTGCAATTATAAAATTATTGTTTTATATTATAAAACATTGTAATGGTAATTAAAATAAAGTATTAGAAATAAAGTTTAATCAACAATTAGAAGTTTAATCTTCATTTATATTCATACATACACACACAAATTCACACACACTGTACACACACGTGCTTCTTTTAATACAAAGTAGAGCATCAGCTGCTTCAGTTCATCGGGGAGCACTTTCAGGGATCAGATGAGCTACAAAGAAGGCTCAAGTCCAAATCATCGCTAGACAATCCAGCAGTTACTATAGGTAAGCTTCCCAGATGACCTCAAGTAGTAGAGATCATAGAGAAGGGAGCATTATCTAGGATAACAGTGAGGCCAAATAGACCTTTATAAGTAACTACTCTGCTCAGAAATGAACTATCTCCCAATATAGTTCTGTGAAACTTTCTAATGCTAGCCTTTGCCTTTTGCCTTTTGTAGAAATATTAACTTCTGAACTAGATGCATAAAAACAGCTTACTAAAACATTCAAACCTGAATCATTAATACTTGCACAGCAATTTTCAGAGAATGTGCTTAAAATAAACACAGTTGGTGTATCAGCCACAGCTAATAAAGGTTGTCCTGATCAGCATCATCCCCAAATGAGTTACTTATTTCTTCTAGAGGCAAAAACCCTGCAGAGAATTGGAAGACCATTGCAACCCTGCACCTACAATGAATTCCTCATTCACCCTGTTACTTTATGTCATAATCTTTTTTTTTTATCTACACAAGAAAATTTCTTTATATACAATACCATACAGCAGAATTCAGCATACAAAATCAGGAACACAGAAGCAATATTCATAAAAGCAAGTCATTACAGAATAGAGAAATTGAGAGGCTAATATATTGTACAGAGGCCAAACCAACTCTTATATACAGTTTAGCAAGTCTAAGCCATGCCCAGACTCAAAACTGTCTCTTATGGCCCCATACAAACAAATACAGTACTATGTTTCAGTTTCCAAACAGTCCTCATTGGCTGACCTGTTGCCATGTCTATTCCAGCTTATAATTGACAGCCTTTGCATTCCTTCTCCAAAGTCATCTCTGTAGTTCTTTTATGTCATAATCTTATGTACAAATATTTTTGGTCTTGAAAAATTCTATTTTGATTTAGTAGACATTCTGCTTTAACGGATCCCCTTTGCGCTTGTTAATCTGTTAAATCACAGGTTTACTGGACTCTGTACATTAAGCAGGTTATTCACCTTTTTCCTTTAGCTTCAATTTATTAGTCCTCATTATACCATTGCAGTTGCAAGCAACTGCAAGCAGGTATTGAAACACATCATTACCTGAAGATATTACAGAGATAGGTTTCTTCCAGAAAGTTTTCATAGTTATTGAAAAGCACTGAGGATAGAATGGAGATAATAGTTCTGCAGGAGATAATAGCTTGTGTTTTGAGGAGCAGGTATTTGTAACTGGCACTATCTAAAATGTACTAGTCAGTCTTGAAGTCAGTTCCAATGCTTCAAGATAATAACCTTCCACCACAATTGTCTGTAGCTGAGAAGACAATAGCAATTGCCTTACCCATCCAAAGGATGTGAGAGACCAGATAATAACTGCCCAATTCTGATCCAATGTATGTTTTTAAGAAAAGAATTAAGGATCACTTGGGCAGTGATGGCTAACCTTTTTGCTACCGTGTGCCAGCAGCGGGGGAAGGGGTGTCGTGCACACACATGCCCACATCCATAATTCTATGTGCACCGCCCCTGCGCACACAATCCCCCCCGATCCCCCTGCTCCTGGCACGTGATGGCCAAGTAGGCCTGTTTTTCTCTTTCCCCAGGCTCCAGAGCCTTTCTAGGAGTCTGGGGAGGGCAAAAATGGCCTTCCCCACCCTCTTGGAGGTCCTCCGGAGGCAGGAAACAGCCTGTTTCCCTACTTCTGGTAGGACCAGAAGGCCCGAAAATCAGCTGGCCAGCATGCACATGCGCACCGGAGCTGAGCTCGCATGCCTACCAATAGGGCTACACGTGCCAGTTGTAGCACGCATGACACAGGTTCGCCATCACGGCACTAGGGCATAGGAATTTACAAGCTATTGAGAGGTCATGTTATTGGACACAAAGCTTCCAACTTCACTGACCATCATAAATTGAAATTGATTCAACAGGATCATAAGATTTACAGAAACTTCAGAGAACTTTAACATTTAAAAAAGGTATGGAAATTAAAAGAAAAAAAGAAAAATGCAAGCTACAGATGAATTGGTTTTCATCTTGCATTTGGTTTGCAGATGATTTGGTTTTCATCCTGGAAGACCCACAAGAAACTGGACCCAAATTAATTTTAAAAATAGAAGAATATGGTGAAGTCACAAGACTGAAAATAAATAAGGAAAAAACTAAAATTTTAGTCCAAAACCTTACATATACACAGAAAAAAGTGTTAATGAAGAGGACAGGTATTCAGAGGGTTACAACAGTAAAATACTTAGGAATTCAACTAACGGCAAGATGTACAACCATTAAAGATAATTACTTTTTTTGTCCATTAGTAGAAGAATCAAGACTTGTCCAAAAACACAAATTATGATTTTTTTTTAAAAGTGAAATCATTAGGGAGGCATACACCCAGATCCGTCTGGTGCACCAGTTGTGCCCCTACTTGAACCGGGATGCCCTATGCACAGTTACTCATGCGCTAGTCACTTCCCGTATTTACTGTAATGCTCTCTACATGGGGCTACCCTTGAGGACCACTCGGAGGCTTCAGCTGGTACAGAATGCAGCTGCATGGGTTGTGTTGGGAGAATCCTGATACTCCCATGTAACACCTCTCTTGCGCGACTTGCATTGGTTGCCGGTTGCCCTCCGGGTGAGATTCAAGGTGCTGGTGATGACCTATAAAGCCCTACATGGCTTAGGTCCAGGATATTTGGTGGACCATCTGCAGCCAGCAACAACTTCCCATCACCTGGTACGTGCCCATAGGGAGGGCCTGCTCAGGGTGCCGTCGGCTAGACAATGTCGGCTGGAGGCCCCCAGAGGTAGGGCCTTCTCTGAGGGCATGCCCACCCTCTGGAATCAACTTCCCTTGGGACTCCAGCTGGCCCCTGACCTTCGCACTTTCCGCCGTGAACTGAAAACTTGGTTATTTAAGTCCCCTGGCCTGGACTGATGGGGGTTTTATGAGGGGTTTTATATGGACTTTTAACTTTTGTCTAGTTTAATTAGGTATTTTAATTCTGTATTTTGTGGTCATTGTGAATGTTATTGTTGTGAGCCGCCCTGAGTCCATTGGGAGATAGGGTGGCATATAAGTTAAATAAAATAAATAAAAAATAAATAAATTAGAATAAGCTGGGATCTAGCAATCATATTTCTAAAGACCTTTTGAATCCACTGGATCCAGTAGTTATTTTATTTATTGAAATAAGCCCTTTCTCTCATTAGAGGTAAGTGGCAGCTTAGACCTTTTTTTTAAGGCTTAGAATCACTTTATTGTCACTTTGAGTGTACACAGATCGGCATACATTAAAATGAAATTTCATTGCATACAGCTCTCAAAGGGTCTAAATCATCTTGTAAATCATCATCTCAAAGGGTAAATCTAAATCATCTTGTAGTCCATCAATGGCAACAGGAAGTCTCTGAAATCACAGTTCATAGGGTACCTCCCTGATCAAAAGAAGAGATGAAATTAACATGTTAAACATATAACATTTTGTCCCTGTGAGCAACTCTGATAGACCCATGACTGTTGGGGGTTTCAATGAAATTTCAATGCACTGGGAAAATTAATTTACTTCTAGAATATATATGCAGAGCAGCTCAAGGCAGAAAAAAATTGAAATGAGACTTAGATGCAGTGGTGTTTCATGCTGTTCCTATCACATCTAAAAATGCTCACTCTACAGCAGCCTGATTACCACTGAAGAAAAAAAAAAGTATGTTGTTGGTGCAGGTAGCGCACAACCTATCTTCATATGTTGTTATAGTCCAACTGTATGCTTGTGGAAAGGTCTGTCATTAAAAATATTACCCTGATAGTATGCAGGCATGTTAAGACATGGAACAGCTTATTCTCTTGCCATATCTCCCAACTGCTGTAGTAAACAATGATCCTACCAACCTTGCTTCCTGCTTTAGCCATAGCAATGCATCTGATAGTTGTGCTGTCAGTGGATCATTCCTTGTCATAATGTAGGATTCCTCTACTAATTTATGTACAATGAAAAGTAATAATTCCCAAACTAAAATTCTGTATTACTTCACCCCAGATGTCACCAAGACCACCCATGCAAATCTCTTCCCCCTGCCCTCTGCTAAGCAGATAATTATTTTTTGAGTTAATAATAGGCTACTGCAGTACTTTCTACATAACAACTGCTTAGTATTATGAAATTGTTGCTTTTCTGCAATAAGCCCGAAACAGAATTGTTACTATGAGACCAAATGGCACATAATAAAATGCCACTTCTAATTACAATTCCTTAACACTTGCCTCCAAAAAAAAAAACCCTAAAAGAAAGCTAATGCACTGCTGAATCAGAGAAGAGTATTAAATTGAGAGTCACAATATGTTTACTCAAAATACGTCTTTAAATGATCTCGCCAGTAAATAGTCTTAGAAATTCAGCTGAAAAAATTACTCTTTGGTATTGTCTCAGATCGGTCATTTCATTAAATCTTTCCTGAAATAAGTTTCCTTTCTTTATTTCCATTGATCCTTAATTGTTCATTTCCAATTGTTCCAACCATTTCCTAATTTTTTAAAAAACTGAATTAACAAAGTAATGGAATTGATGAAAAGTTGATTTCACATCATAATCTTGTGACTCTGGTTTATAATTGGAATCCTGTTCTTTCAAATGGCGTTTGAATGAAGGACTGTTTCAGACAGAAGAAAATGTTGAGGATTGTGGAAAAAAATTAAAGGGTTTTCTCAGGGAACATGGGCATTTTTTAGCAAATTAAGATTTTACATTAACAGTTCGTGTTAATGATAAGACAAACGGAAATCCATTTGAATTTTTTTTTTAATTCTGGAATATATATATTTTGCAGACAATTTTATAAAGTAGGTGAAATGTATTTATATTTCACAGACAGCATGAATAATTGTTAATGGAGATTTAATCAAGCCATATGAGATATATCGAAATGTAAAATGGAACAAGAAAAGGTTATCCATTCTTCTCTTTATTTTAGTTCTTGAAATAACAAACAGAGACAAAAGATGAGAGGATTGTGAGCATAAAAATTTAAAAGTATCATATAAGGCAGTGGTGGGTTTCAACCTGTGTTACCACCGGTTTGCTTCACGCAAGCGCACTTCATTTCACAACAGCTGAGGCACGGCAATCCACTCTGCCGCGCCTATCAGCTGGGCTAAAAATGAATGAAGATAGATAGATAGATAGATAAATAGATAGATAGATAGATAGATAGATAGATAGATAGATAAATAGATAGATA
>JANHZT010003290.1:137314-150213 GCA_032468215.1 Stegonotus admiraltiensis | reverse complement strand
GAAGCAATAATAAAAAAGATACTGGACTGTGCGGAAGCAGATAGACTGATGAAAAAATTGAAAGACAGAGATCAAACCTCAACATGTCTTTCTTGGGAAAAATGGTATCTTTGGTTATTGAAAAGAAGACAGCAGTCTGATTAATACAAGCAGGCGCTGTATATATTGAAAATACTGTATTGTATATGTAGGGTGAGGTTGGATAGATTTGATTGGTTTATAAGCTCAAAATAGATTGTCCTGTCTCCCCTGGACTGTATTATGAATTTATTATTGTATTGATTTACGTTAAATATTGGTTTACCAATGTATTGTTTATATTCTCTTATGGTTTTTTTTCTTTGTCTTGTTCTTTTTTCTGTTTTTTTTTCTTTTAACTATAAATACAAATAAAGACTATTTAAAAATAAAGAATACCATGTTACAATCAACCACACCAAGTGACCAAGCCATGAGTAACTATAGGAAAGGAGTCTGGGTCAGAAATAATTGGCACACTGGGTGAATTTGTGTGAACACCTTCCTGGTAAGGTTGCTACATGCTTGTCAAGCACAAGCTATGAGTCTAGGACAGGGGTATCGAACTCAAGGCCCAGGGCCCGTATTCAGCCTGCAGAGTGCTTATATCTGGCCTGCAGGACCGCCCTGGAAACAGCAAAGGACCAGACCGCGGTGCCTCTGCCAGCAAAAACAGAGCTCAGGAGGGCCATGTGCTCTGTTTTCATTGGCAGAGGACTACAGGAGGCTGTTGCAGCTGAAAACAGAACTTGAGAGGGCCATGAACTCAGTTTTCACTATCAGAGCGTTGCAGGATGCTGTTGCAGCTGAAAACAGAGCTCCTGAGGGCTGTGGGAGACCCCCCCCCCGAGCTCCGTTTTTGCTGGCAGAGAATTGCAGGAAGCCGTTGCAGCTGAAAACAGAGCTTGGGAGCCCATTTTTGCTGGCACCCCTGACATGAGTGACGTTGAACTGGCCACGCCCATCCTGGCCACCCCCCTCCCTGAGGTCAATCACAACCCTGATGCGGCCCTCAATGAAATCAAATTTGACACCCCTGATCTCGGAGGACCCTAAGTTGCACACAACGTTGAACGGGGGAGTGCAATTCCATTAAGAACTACCAGAACCAAGAGAGCTAAATATCCAGAGTTATTTGGTTTTATCAGGTTTGATTTAGAGCCTATTTTTCCTCATCAAGTCCATCCCTGAAGAAGCTCCACGAACTAGAATATGACTTCAATAGCACAGCGTGATCAACCAGAGGCCAAAATATACAGTTGAGCATCATGGGTGTTCTGATGGTCAATAGATGTCTTTACCCAACAGTTTCATCAATATGTAGATGGGAGAGGTGAGAGCATCAAAAATTTCAGGCATTCTGAAAACCAGGGGTTGTGTCAGACCTCTCCCTGAAGGATACTATGATCAATGGTATCTAGGGTTGCTGAGAAATCAAGAAAACCTAGGATGGTTGCATCACGCCTGCCCTGGTTCAGCCAGAGGTTATCAGCAAGAGGTCGTATATGTAGAGACCAAAGGATTTAAATATGGAAGCAGTTAGCACAAGAACCTGGAACAATTGCTTGGTGGGCTTGAATTGAGGACAAATCCTTTCACTTAATACCTCTTTAAATGTGCCATAAGATAGCGTAAGGTTTCGCAGTGCGCAGGCGGCAGTAGCTTCAGTGCTTCATGAAGTATTTCCAGCTGTTCATCAGGATCTGTGGTTTCTGAAATTGAAACATGTGATAAACCTTTAAGCCCCAAGATGCACAAAATAAAGTTAGAGGAGCCTCTTCCAAGACCCATGTTTCCTGATATAACACATTTTCAATGTTATCTGAATGAATTATGCACCAGGAAAGGAAAAGTAGAAAGCTTCATATTCAACGTCAAAAGAAAATGACGGCTTGAGGAGCATTTCAAGCTAGTAATGACTCATACATGTCCATGCCTAGAAAAATGCTCCATCTGAACACATTCTGGTATTTCAGATGTATTATTTACCTAAATAAACTGACATACATGAGCAACCTTGTTTAATCCTCTTGTTAACTAAATCTGAATGGCTGGCCTAGATATTAAAAATACCAATGCTACAAGCATTGACTAACTGTTCTTCATAAATTGAACATACCACCTTCAAAAATGCTGCCACAAAATCTCTGATAATCAATTGTCCAATAATACTGTGTGTACTGGTAACTGACTTTCTATTTCAGAATATTTTTTCTATTACTAAAAAAATGCTGATTTCTTCAAAAGTTGCAATATGGCCTAGCTCTTTAAAGATGAGAAAAACTGGCTCTGCAATATACATATATCACTTGTTTCAAACAAACATAACATGAACAATTTAGACAAATTTCATGATAATAAGAGTATCCATTTGAGAAATGATACAATTTAAGGCTTACTTGCAGACTCTATGAATTTGGGGTAGGCATCATATGTGATTAATGGAATTGGCAAGTCCCTGAAGTAGAGTTTAAGTGCACCAGTGATAATGTTGATATCTTCATACATATTCACGGAAATGTCTGCTTTTTCCCCATCTGTACATAAATAAAGAGGGAGGGGGACCCCAAATATAAAATGTACATAATATTAACGAATGGAATTGTAATTTGCAATGATATTTAAGACAATACATACACTGTTGTACATACAATACAAAAGAAGGAACAAGGTAAAATGCATTTTGAAATGAAGACACTGTTCTACAAACAGCACTTTTCAAGAATTCTGTGCAAAGAATAAAATATAACAGAGAACATTGCCTGTGGTCACAATAGCTGGGCTCTGTGATTCAGCTGCAGACTACATGGTCATTTTAATTTCTATTCTCACAGAACTGTAATTGATTTCAATGAGATTTGGGTGGTGGTATGCCTTTCAAATGCAAGATTATTTTTTAAATAAAAAGTGCCATGACATAGAAAGTCAGACATGAAGCAGTAGATTTCTTTTTGTTTTGTTACACCTACAATGGAATTGGTAGAATGAGACACTATGGCATCCATAATCTCCAACCATTAGACATAGTGAGAAGCATAGTTCAACATATATTGAGAATGTCAGATTAGGAAAGGTTGTGCAAAATCACATTCAAAGACAACCTTCAACTTTTAAAAGTTAATAAAATCCAAATTTTAGCCTCATTAGCAAATTAGCATGATGAAAAAAAGTTAATTACAGTCACCTCCTAGTATTATTAATAAGAATAATTGCTACAGTAAGTCAGATGACTATAAGTAATCAGAGCACGGTGGCTCAAAAGTTTAAAAGGCTGGACTGATGAAGGCTGGACAGGCTCATGTTCAAGACCTGGTTGCTGCTGTGAGGCAGGGTGAGCTCTGGTCACACCCTCCAGCTCTTGCTGACCCAGCAGCTCAAAAGCGGGTGACTGTGAGTAGATAAATGGGTACCACTTTGGTGGGCAACCTTATAAGGACACGAAAGGAGCCCTCAACTGGGCGTCCCCCAGGCAAGGTGACATTAGTAGCAAATCCTTTCATCATGGAAGCACTTTGGGGTTTCCGACATGGAAGTTGTAGTAGTACTAAGTAATCACAAAGAGTGCACTTTGAAAGCTTTTTAAAACCACTCTTAGAACTCAAACCTAATTCTCCATGCTTTTTTGGGGGAGAATGAGCTGTGAAATGGCTGAGATCTAAGCAGCTACTTAAAGCATGCCCAATAGTTCAAATACTAGTTTGTTTTTAATTATTTCTTCCCTGGACCACCGATCTAATCTGCCCAGCACATCACATCACAGCATCCCAAGCTCATGCAGGTTAAAAAATGCTTCATATTTGGCACTGCTGAGAGGACTGCTTTCAGAGAACCAAATACTAGTCATGCAATATTCATTCACTGGATTCTAGAAAATACGATAGAGGTAATTATTATGGTAAGCACAGAGTAAAGAACATACCTCGATCAAAAGCCATTTTGACATCTTCAATTAGGTCGCTGAATCCTGATACTCGGTAGAGTCCTTCAGAATTGAGTCCTTTTAAATTAAAATCATTACTAGATTAAGCAATCATATTTTCTGATTGACGTGTACTTTACGGTTAGCAGTACATAAACCAGAGCTTATTTTTTTAAAGCTGCAACTTTCTTACTCAGCATAATTTTATAATCAGCTTTCAATTATTCTGTGCAAACGTATTTATGATAACGTTTCCGGAATAAAGACGATGCCATACATGCATACGTACATACTCATCATGCTTTTCCTTTTAAGGCAAACAGCTTTACACAAAGTACAGATAAGAAGTAATAAACATTAAGCCCAAGAAATTATGTGCAATTGAAGCCAAGATGGGTTCAGGCCCATCTGGTGACATCCATGACATATCAAAGATTGTGATGCAATATAAGATAGGGAATGTTAAAAAGAATGGATTAACAAACTAACAAAATAGATATTTGGTGTGTCTCTGAAACTAAGAGAAAAGAAAGGGATGCAATGAAGGCTGTCTCTGCTTGTGAAACAAAGCTGATAAATACATACATAGTACTATAGGTTTAATCATGAATGAAAGAGCTAAAATGTACATAAAGTATTATTTGATGTCAGTTGGAACTATAGGATTGTAAAAAGGGAGGTTTTTTAGGCTGCTGAACACACACACACACACACACACACACAAATATTATGAAAGAGTATAGAAAAACTGACTGGGCCATTTGGAACCCCCCAAATGAATGAGAATATTGACTGTCAGCTGTTTGCTCAGAAATAAATGTCACTGTTTTGAATTGCGTTTATGTGCAATTCATATGTACACACAGGAAAAGAATCAATCAAAAAGGATGATTGATCTAATCATTTATGATAAAAGTGAAAGAATGAGTGAAGGAAGTAAAAAAAAAGCGCAGGAAGAGCGATGGGTCCTGAATAAAAAAGTATTAGAACAGTGGTTCTTAACCATTTCTTCACTGCGGACACCACAGAGATGGATTGTCAAATAGAATGAATGAAAAGTAGCTGAAAGAATCTGAAAATAACCCTCTCATATTGGATATTTATACTGATTTACATATAAAGTTATGTAAGTAACAAACAAGCATAGCAAAGAAAGACTTGGAGGAGGAAATATATTTCTCACAAAAATGATTTAAAAAAAGGAATGTTAGTTCTCAGTAGCATAAGTATCATCCAAATCTAATGGAACAATATTTTTCTATCTTAGTAGTATCAAAGAAAAGACAGTAATATAGGGATTTGCTATATAATGCTATTTTCTAAATGAATGGAATTTAGCTTTATTTTTCTCCAGGGCCACTGATAATTTTAGGACCACCCTGGGTAAAACTAGTTAGCGCTAGCCCCCAACTGAGTGAGATCAATTTAACAGGATGATTAGCAAGGCAACCAAATCACTTAAATATGCTTTACCTCTCGACTCAATTTCCCTAATGCACATGTCTACAACCATTGGTCTCTTTGTTAAATGTACTTTTACTAGCGTAGTGAGATCACAGCTGTACACTTTCTTAACATGCTTCAAGTCTGGCTTGCAGTCATTCGGGACCATCTTGGAGCATTGTTTATGAACATTTAAGCCACAATCTGATGAAAGAAGAAGACAAAAAAACGTTAGCATGAGATTCAGCGCAATGAAACTGTACCTGTAAACTATGCAAAGTTCCTGAAGACGCGGCTACAGTTGTATGGATTTATGCAGGATGTGAATCAGAACAGACAGAATCCATTCTCACTTAATCACGACGTCAGTCTTTGCAGCTAACCAGGTGTGGGGTACCTGTCAGTTTAATGTCTTAATTCTAGCGCACTAAATTAGGGAACAGGGTCATTTATCACCAGAGCTGGGTGACTTTGCCAGTGGCAAAATACGTTTTTAGCTTGGAAGCTTTCAAAGGCAGCAGAACAAATAGGTTACTTTTCTAGCTACCCACCATAAATTTTGTGGACACATCCAAAAGACGTGTGAAGTTATGCTCAGTGAACTGCCTGAACATCTTCTAGCTCAGGGGTGTCAAACTCAATTTCATTGAGGGCTGCATAAGGGTTGTGTTTGACCTCGGGGGGCCAAGGTGTGAGTGGCCAGCTCAATGTCACTCGTGTTGGGGGCACCTGTGGTGGCTTGAGTGCTGCGCCAGCAAAAATGGGCTCCTGGGATGCCTTTTCAGCTGCAACTTCCTCCTGCAACCCTCTGCCAGCGAAAATGGAGCTCAGGAGAGCCACTTGCGGCCCCTCCCGAGCTCCATTTTTGCTGGCAGAGGCACCATGGGCCAGTCCTTCATTGTTTCCAGGGAGGTCCCGCGGGCCAGATCTAAGGACCCTGAGGGCCACATCCGGCCCCCGGGCTTTGAGTTTGACACCCCTGCTGTAGCTCAAGCCACAGCTTACTTATGGTTATCATAAAGCATGGGTGAGTGGGTTTTGCAAGAGCACCTTATGTTGAAGTCATCCAATATTGATTCTGGAATGCCCCACCCAAAGAGAGGTCATTCCAAATCCTGCTACTGGAACTCCTTTGAGATTCTGCCAACAGCCCCCAGTCCTTTCTTGATGCAAAGAGTATGTTTTATCACCAACCTTTGTCCCTCCCCCACTCCCGTACGTGTGTGCATGCATGTGAGTCAAAGCAGAAACATCATTATGAAAAGGAATCATCTGAATTCATTGCTGCTCTCCTTCAAAGCCTCTAAAACCAGCAATCCTCTTTATCTCATTATCAGGTTACTCAAATGTTTTGTAGTTTTCTCAGACCACCGAGGCAGAGGAGATTAGACCATATTTAATTTTATTAGCTGGCAAAAAGCTTCAAAAAACATTGTGAAGTGGATTTTCAGATACATTAAGCTAAAACCTCTCAGATGAGCTGCTCTTTCTTTCATTTCTAGAGCAGCACAGAAAAGGTTTTATTTGGGAACAGGGGAAAAAAATCAACGTTAACATTTTCCAATGAAACTGAAATAATGTGCTTTTATTAATGCATGAGCAAACACAAGAACTATAAGCACTGTATTAAGGCTGCCCCAAGAGGATCTATTTCAAATATTTGCTGAGAGTACAATAAGCAGAGCTGTCACTTTCCCTTCTACTGCTGATTTGATTTTTATCATCCCTAACCTTCAACCTGCTTATAATTCATGAAAATATATAGTTGCCAAGTATGCATTATAGAAATATCAGAGTGTGTTAAATACAGAACCATCATATTTGTAAGTTACACTGGGGAAGAATAAGTACTGTGTCAGGTTTAAGAACTAACAAAAACTGGGGGAAAAGCTTATATGCTATTCAAAGAGACAGCTAGAGAGTTCTAATAGTTTTAGGATTGCTGTGAAATCAGAATTGGATTGGAGGTTAAGTGTATGAAAGAAGCTATTTCAGATATGCTGCATTCGGGGCCAATTCAAGGGCAATTTAGGATCTGGGAATACATATAGTTGCTCAGAATACAGGAAAATATGTATTTGCTGTTCTTTATATGAGCTTATCTCAATTCAAGAAAAAACGCTATGAGAATAATCAAGATGGTACATTTTGTTTCTTCAGTAGATATAACTGAAAACACAGATTTTCAACTAGACCCCAGTGTTAAGATTGCGATCTTATAGAAGAATTTCTAAAAACAAAACCCTCTACACTCTCATGTTGAAATAACAGGACAACCTATCATTAATGAAATTCAGAAAATCTACCTGGCCAACAATTCACTTATAAAAGTATAAATATAAAAGTACAGATTTTTAAAGAGAGTTGCTTAAGATGGGAGGCCATATACAGGTAGTCGAACCCAAAACTTCCACTGCTAAGTGAGAATGAATTGGTAAGTGAGTTTTGCCCCATTTTATGACCTTTCTTGTCACAGTTGTTAAGTGAATCACTGCAGGTGTTAAGTTAGCAACACAGCTGTAAAACGAATTTATCTTTTCCATTGACTTTGCTTAACAGAAACCCTGGGATACAGCAACTGTCATAAATATGAGCCAGTTGACAAATGTCCAGATTTGATCATATGACCCTAACCCTAACCCCAAGACTTAAATATTAGCATAACATTTGTTTGCCCCACATTCTCATCCTTTATTTTACTACGGAACCCAAAAAGATGTATAGTTACCGATGGACCCACCAAGACATGGCATATGGACCCAATTCCATATGCCATGTTTCTCTTTGGCGATTTACAGGATCATTTGGACTGAATGTTCAGTAGAGTAAAAACGTGAATAGATTAAGCAGCTATATTGTACTGGGATGGAGCTATTTACTGAAGATAACCAAGTCATTTAACTGAGAAAAAAGAGTGGATTTTATGACATAGGCAATTTTAACCTACACTTGAATACCCTGAACAAGGAACAGAACTTGTAGAAGATATTCACAATTTGTCTTGCTCATTTACCTCAATCTTGATGTTTCCTCCTAGAAACAGACTTACAATCTTGGAGACATCAAAAGAATCTTATGCCCATTCAATGTAGCATTCATCCCTCCTGAGTGAAAGGAGAGCATTTGTGCCTTTTAGTGGTAAAGTAAACTACTTGGACTGTAAGACTTTCATCTAGCTAAACTTCCTTCCAGATCAGTTACAAAGACTGTCTATGAATCTATCTTTTCAGTGAGGGCTGTTTTTGTCTTTTTTTTATTGACTTCTAACTCTTTAGCTCTTTGTGTATATGAACTGTTCTGGCAATCCTGTTTCCTTGCTCTATCCATCAGAGGTTAGCCTAAATGCAGCCATACTGTCTTACAAGCATTTATGCCATTTGTATCCTTTCTCCAAGAAACCCAGGACACTGTTTTTGATGCAGCAACTATTCTGTAAAAAAAAAGAAGAAAAGAAAATGTGATTTGCCCAAGCCATTGAATAAATCTCATGAATGAGTGTGGGTATGAATGAATCCTTACCTAGATTTAGCCATTATCCCAGTCTGAAGCTCAAGTCCAAGGCAGGAAATGGCTGCTAATCTCTCCTCTTAAATATTCCTGATTAGAGATGCCTTTGGTGCTTCGTGGGAGGATAACATAGGAATGTGGAAACCCATGAAATGCACTAAGCTAGAGAAAAACCTTGATATCCCAGATATAAGATGAAAATTAGCAGAGTTAAATGCACTTGGCCCAACCCTGGAAAATTTAAGATTGTGATGCAGGAGGTCAAGCGCATACTTCAAAGTAGCTCATAGCCTTCAGTTTCTTCCTTCTCCTTAGCTTGCTGGTATTACTGAAAGAAAATCTGTGACCTCGTTGGTATGCTCCATTAGAGGAGATGTGTGACAGAGGTCTTGCAACTTTGAGCATAAGTATGGAGTTTTTGTTCTCGTCTCTCTTCTACTTGCTGAGAAAATACTGTTTCTCAAGAAAGCAAATCACTAAAATGTTAAAAGACAATTTTTAAAAAGGAAAAAAAAAACCCAGCTCTAAAGTTTATTCTCTCTTTTGCTCAAAATGTATCAGGGCCTTCAATTTTTCTTCCTCCCACTCAAAGCTTTAGAAAAATCTGCCCCTAAAGAATTATTTTAAGGTAGGTGGCTATATGCATAGAGTGTGAAAGTACATTATATAAACCATATCTAACTAAAAGACAAGCCACCCACATATTGTGATGGAGAGAAATTGCAGGCTAGTTACCATGGTAGGTTATGCACTGTAGAAAAGATACCTATTATACTAGCTATAAATAAACTTTTAAAAAAGACCAGTGCCCTTTTGTGCTATACATCTACCTATACCTTATAAGAAAATCTTCCTACAAGTAGTCGTTGAAACTAGCAGTTGGGATTGGAATTTCTGTCACTAAGCAATGCGGTCATGCAACACAACATCAAATGACCACATTGCTTAGCAACAACAATCCCACAGTCTTGGTGGCTTTTGTAACCCCAGAACCATATTGGCCATTAAGTGGGAAGAAGCCAGAATCCCAGGAAAGCAGGGTGGTGCATGTGGGATGAGGCACTCCAGAGCATGGGTAGATGTGCATGTGCCATAGGAGTTGCCACAAGCAGGCACTCGGGAGCAGAGGTACTGCAAGGGCATGGGGGAGTGCTACAAGCAGGTGCTACTGAGCATGGCCAGGTTCACAGCTAGGCAAAAAAAGCAGTGGCAGCAAGAGTGACTTCCAATTTTCTGCTGCCTTTCCCAATGACTTTGGTTGTGGGAACCTGACAGGGAAAAGTGGAAATCACATGTGATTGTGGGGATGCTGTACTGGTTGCAACTTTGGGGATAAGTCCCCCTTCGTCAATACTGTTGTAATTTTGAACGGTTGATGAATGAATGGTCACAACTTGAGGACTACCTGTATTATTTCCTCTTCCCACCCCCCACATACACTCTATTTCTTAAGACAGTGATGGCTAACCTTTTTGCCATCGCGTGCCAAAACCGGGGGGACTGCGGGGGGATGGTGTGTGGTTGCATGCACGTGTGCCAACACCCATAATTCTATGTGCCCCGCCCCCATGCATGCGCACATGACCCCCCCGCTCCTGGCATGCAATGGCACGGTGGGCCCGGTAGGCCTGTTTTTCTATCTCCTCAGGCTCCAGAGGCTTTCTAGGAGCCTGGGGAGGGCAAAAACAGCCTTCCCCACCCCGCCAGAGGCCCTCTGGAGTCCGGAAACAGCTCGTTTGCCAACTTCTGATGGGGCCAGAAGGCCCGTTTTTCTCCTTCTCCAGGCTCTAGAGCAGTGATGGCTAACCTTTTTGCCATCGTGTGCCAGAAGCGGGGGAAGTGGAGGGGGGTCACAGGTGCATGTGCCCACATCCATAATTCAATGCACCCCGCCCTCCTGTGCATGCACACGTGACCCCCCCACACTTCCCCCTGCTTTTGGCATGTGATGGCCCGGTGGGCCCGGTAGGCCCGTTTTTTCCCCTCTCCAGGCTCCAGAGGCTTTCTAGGAGCCTGGGGAGGGCAAAAACAGCCTTCCCTATCCCCCTGGAGGCCTTCCGGAGGCCGGAAACAGCTAGTTTCCCAACTTCCGGTAGGACCAGAAGGTCTGAAAATCAGTTGGCCTATGCACGCTGGAGCTGAGCTAGGGCAACACTCGCGTGCCCACCAATATGGCTCCACGTGCCAGCTGTGGCACCCGTGCCATAGGTTCGCCATCCCGGGTATAGGATTTCCTGCCTAAACAGGGGGTTGGACTAGAAGGCCTCCAAAGTCCCTTCCAACTCTGTTCTGTTCTGTTCCTACTGTATTTGTAGAATGAAAGTGTTTGCCTTCTGGAATTTGGCCATTTTTATTTTTATATAAACTTTATTAAATTTCTACACATAAAATAAACCTAAAAATGCAATACATAAATATAAATCTACAAATACAAAATTAAACACTTAACTTAAAAAACATATAGTTCTTTCCTTCACTTTTCTCACAGAACCATTAACGATATCTTATACATTTATACAGTTGCAATCACTCTTTAAATATTCTGTTACCTCTCCTTATTTAATCTATAGAATCGTTTATCATCAAGCTTTTCCCATCTACTTTAACATCAAGATTTTTTGTAATATTTTGTAATAAATATTCCAGTCTTCAATCCTCTGCAGATTCCTCCCTCATTAGACATATCAGGGTTTTTTTTCCCATTTCTGCCAAGTTCATAACTTTAAATATCCAATCTTCAACATGTGTAGTTTCTTTACTTTTTCCATTTCTCCACATATTTTCCAGCCAATTATCTTGC
Organism: Stegonotus admiraltiensis; assembly: GCA_032468215.1. NCBI lineage: Eukaryota > Metazoa > Chordata > Lepidosauria > Squamata > Colubridae > Stegonotus > Stegonotus admiraltiensis. The sequence goes on along the minus strand of JANHZT010003290.1, from coordinate 138,526 downwards.
TACAGTGATTACAATAAAACACCATGTACATATGCAAGAATAAGACACCATGCTTTTTGTTCAGTTTTTTCCCCTAAACGTTAATGAGGCCAGCTCTGATTTCATCTGAAAAGAATTTCCTTTTATTTTCACCACCACATATGATAACAGGTTCCAATCTTTTTTGCACATCTAAGTGTCAAAGGGCATCTACGTATCATTTTATTTTATTTTTTAAAAAAATCTCTTAAATTATTGCACGGGATAAATTTAATATTTCCAGTTCGCATTTTCCCCAAACATCCATGCTAATTCTATGGCCACAATTTAGCATTCATCTAATATTTACATTCTTTAACGTGCTCAGTTTCTGTATCACATTTTAACAACAATTTATAAATTCCTGCGATTACATGTTTGTCATCTTTGCATAATTCTGTTTCAAATTCATTCTTACTTCCTCCTTTACTTCCTTGTTGTACGCCCTTTTTAAATTGTGCCTTTATTTGTATATAGGCAAACCAAGTCAACTTTATACCTTCTGTATTTCACTGCGGTCTCGCCTTAAGTGTAGGTTTGCAACCTATAAATATCAACAAGTAATTATAATGTAGCCTTTTTTTCTTGGCTTGCTGCTGTTTCTCCTGGGAAGGCTTCTTGAGTTGAAGTGTATCCCGACAATCTTGGGGGTGACCTTTTCTTAAAGGGCATCTGTGACATAATGATTTTTAAATTCAATGTTTACTTTAACCTTATCATATTGGAGACATGTAGATCATATCTGAGGTTGTGCACTTCCAAATTTAAAAATTAGGCACTGCCAACCTTCCTCTTTAGCATCCTGTAACACTTTCATTATTTTGCCCTGAATTTACTGAGATATTTTTGCCATTGTATCAAGGGTACATCATTTTTCAAGAATTTGGCCTATTTCTCAACATTGGAGACAAATGTTTCTTTTACCCAGCAGGAGAGCTAGAGACAGAAAGTTCTTGATGGAGTAGCTGTAGAGGAATCATTGTGCTGCTTTTTAAGGTCAAGACAAGAAAGTATCTAGAGCAGGTATGTGCAACCTGCAGCCCACGGGCCACATGCAGCCCAGAACAGTTAGTAATGTAAGCCCCATAAGATTGTAAAGTTTTAACATTATTTTGTGATTTATTTATTTATTTATTTATTTATTTGATTTCTATACCGCCATTCTCCAAAAGGACTCAGGGCGGTGTACAATCA